>VXCM01000334.1:142883-162424 GCA_014773175.1 Lucifuga dentata
CCCCCCTTCACCTAGTGCTCCTCTGGGTGCTGGCACCGCTCTGCCCGCCCCACCCCGCGATAAAAGGACCGACTCCAACTCGCTGTGATACTTGGCACCCAGGTGCCCCGTGCAGGTTATGCTTTTGGCTTTCCGTCTCTGCTCTTCCCGGTTAGAGCTCACTACACTGCTACAGACCGCCGCCATCTTGTTAGTGCTTGCGCTGCCGGTCTCTCCGCCTCTGCTGCACTCAACCCAAATCGTCTAACTCAGCTTCAAGCGTTTGCCAGATCTCTCTCCTGCCACTGTTGTTTTGTTCCATGTCAGTCCTGCCTGAGTGTAACTGTATCACATACTTCCTCACACACACAGCTAAAGAACACATTTGAAACACACGCACACACACACCTGACATTTCTGGTTTGTATTATACCTGTTCCACTTACTGTCATTGAGATCTGATCTCACAAATACACACTTGAGAACAAAATGAGAGTTTTGTAAGATTTAAATAAAAGAATTTAACCTAATTTTTACCGTATAATTTAAACTATAACTAACTATAAATAACTTTATCCAACAGTATAACAGCAATACTAATATTGTAGCTGTCTTAGGAGAAATGTAATGACTTTTTTGCACAATGTGATATGAAAACTGTATGTTTTTGAAGGACATCATACAACTCATTATGAGAATATGGTTTAAAAAAAAAAACCCTGCACCTGATTCTGCAGGTGTTATGCTGAGTGAGTCAATCTGGGATTACATGAAAGACTGTGAGCACATATACAGTATAATTATGCGTGTGTGTGTGTGTGTGTGTGGGGGGGNGGATAAGAAATCACTCAACATTCTCCTTGGCAGAAGAAACTATGTTGTTTGACCACAAACTTCCAACATAAAACCACTGCTTCACACATGCTCACATTTATTGCTGTATTTACAGATCACATCTGAACATGATAACATAAATCATTTACCAAATGATTATATCTACGGACATAAATTATTCACAAATGTGGGCACTGTCACTATCATTTACTTTTTAAGTCATGCAAAACTGATGAATGTTTTGATCCGCTGTAATACAACTGAGGCACCATATAGCACGTTAAACAAGACAGTGTGAATGCCACAACTGATTCAGGTATGAGCAAAGTACAAACGTTACAGTAATAAATGTGCTGGAACTTTGTTTTCAAAGTAAGAATCTACTGAGACTTAATAGTAAAGAACTTTTTAAATGCTGTATGTTCTCTTTTGTGGTAATTGAATTTTGCTTTGTTTGTAAAATGAGTGGATGCTCATAGGCTCAGGGTGATGATGATTTTAGAAGGTCTTCATTCTTTCAGACACAATGCTGAGAAACAAAATTATACAAATGAAATGACAAAAAGAATAAAAAACACAAACTCAATTGAGACTGTGTATTTGAAGTTGATATTTAAATTTTTTCGAATTTACTTCTTTGAAATAATACACAGTAGGCTAATGGCTGTTGATGGCTAATGAAATGTTGTCAGCTTAGATGTCACATTTCTCTTTTCAGGTCAGTTAAGATGGTTTGTAGCATCGGTCCCACTAAGTGTGTGTCAATCAAAGACCTGTTCAGCCATCACTGCTAAAATATTATACAAGTCATAGTCATATATCATCAAGGTTCTTCAAAGGAAAGTACAAAATGAATGTCCAACAACTGAAAACAGTGGTAGGGGCAGTCCTTGGGATCAATTTTTTTTGGAGATTCATAACTAAAATTCTTGCTATTATATATTAAGTCGCAAATGTATGGATCAGTGTTGCTGTAAATTTAAATCATTCAGGAAAAGATTTACACATTAACTGCTGTCAATGTCCACATAAAGTTTGAAAGATTTTGAAAAACTGCCTATTTCCCTTTATAGAGCTTATTCAGATAAGATGTGTATAGCATTTTCAGTCATTCTAGTGACATTCAATAGGGAGCATCTACATGTAAAAATAATGATCCCCATGCATAATATAGTTGAAGTTGTAATTTAAGCTTAATTTATTGCTGCATTTATTGCTGCATTCATGTTAAAAATCATTACAAACTACATACCTAAAATAGAAATGCATATGTTTAATCTGAGACTGAGATCTCGCAACATCCCATAGAAACACTCACAGCTTTAATGAATGCAACCTCACAGGCTATCAACAAATAAAATCTCACACATTGTTGACAGATTCAGTCATTCATGCTGCTGTGAAGGTGCTAGTTAAGTTTTCCTAAAAAAAAATTATCCTGTCGTGCAACCGACGTATTTTCATTATTCTTTATAGATGATATAGAATTATACTTTACTGACATGTTAAAAGCCAAGATTAGAAGAAGCCAAATTGATGCAGCACACCAATGACATACTCAGAGAGGGATTTGACTACCGAACAGGGACTAAGAATATAATCCAATCCTTTAGAGCAACATCAAAGCTGACAACCTAAATAACTAATCAAATTAAGACTTCTCAGACCTCTATACCACAGGTAAACATACTTCACAAAGGCAGTATTTAATGCAAGGCTTTTGTGTTAGATTACATTATACTTTAAAATGTTCTGGTAAGTTTGTCCATCCAAGCAACAACATTTTAGAAATGCTGTCACTATATTCTGATTATTTGTCTGTACTCTAATTAAGGCAGTAATGAGAGTAAGACATATACATGGACAGAACTAGTAGACTCCATTTTTAGCCAAACATACATGACATATTATGTTCATTGGAATATGAGAGAGAGTCTTCCAGGTGAGGAAATACTGAATGTGCAGAGGTGGCTTACTCCAATAATAAAAATCACATAATCTAGGTTTCTTACTTGGAGTAGGCTTATTCCAATTTCAGTCTAGTTAAGGTGCACGAATGATGTTTGAGAAAATTGATTTATTGCCTTAATCCAAGTATAATCAAAGTTTTAAGGTAGTTGTAACTACCTTAAAAGTTTTAAGGTAGTGACATACACACACACGCACACACACACATACACACAGTGTTAACCCTTCCCTTTCCCTTCTCTGTGATGGCAAGCTTTTTGTCCCACCTTCAAGTGTGGGCAATGTGAACAGGTACAAACAGTTTATTTTCGACATGGTCAGACATCACTTTGTACAAGCTATCATTTGAAGCATACTGAGGAATTCGGACTGCCCTCTTGAGAGAGAGAGTCAGAGAGAGAGAGAGAGAGAGAGATCTTCTGTGGAGGATGTGACTCCAGCACAGGTGATTTCTTCTTTATTTTGAAGGAAAGCGTGAACATAACAAAAGCTGACTTCATTATTTTGGGTGAAGTTTACAGCTATCTTTCTGTGAATGTTCTGGGTGGGGGGGTGNGGGGGACAGAATGCTGGACTGTCGTGAGGTAAAGCAGAGATAGTCTGCATGACATGGTACAGTTTGCACATAGAACATGGAAAGATGTTTTGGAGCTCGGTGATGAAGACCAGTTGTTTGAGTTATGCGGCGTATGACAGTGATACAACCATTATCTCCATCGTAGCTACTGTGTAATCTAAGTCACATATTAAGGCTTGTATACACTCGATTCCAATGCGTGTGGTTGTCTACAAAGGGTAGATAAACAGGAGTGCATAAATAAAAATAGAAACTGTATACAGCATGAGTTGTAAGAAGAGATGCTCATCAATTCCCTGGTTACTAAGAGTTTGCATAGCAACTAATCCTGTTTCTCCTAAAACAACACTTACTATGCCTCAACTAAGTCACATGGGTCTTCAGTTGGTAAAACTAAAACATTGTTAAAAGTTAAAAGCCTCATAACTCAGATGTTGATCTTTTTTTTTCTTTTTTTTTTTTTTTTTTTTTACTCATGTTGATTACAAACTCCTAAGGTGTTTCTCCCTTTTTTTTTAACCCATGAAAATTGTTTTCTAATACAGAATGTGATCACTGCAGTGTAAATCTACATGCAGAAGCTGACGCAACTTCTTCAGAAATGCATCTCGTCTCCTCTTACTGTAGCCTTTTCCCTTTTTCTTTCTCCCTGCCTTTTTCTCCTCATCTTACACAGTTACAAATGCCCTGTGCCTCTCTCTCGCTCTCTCTCTCTCTCTCTCTCTCTCTCTCTCTCTCTCTCACACACACACACACACACACACACACACACCGTCTTTTGTTTGGAGTCAGACGGCATTGAGGGCAGATCCTGTGGCTCTTCTGAGGAGAATGTTAATATGCCCGCTTTGCTTTCTCTGGGGACACACAGAATGGACTATGGCAGCTAATGCACTGTCACACTAACCTCACACACTCTCTCACACACACAGAACCAGCGCACCACTGCCTGGGCCAACCTCTGCCCATAACGAAAATTATTTAACGAGTGTCACAACTTAGGAAATTTTGCACTAGAACTGCTCGCCATCTTTTTTTTTTTTATTTATGCTTGTATCTGCAGAGTTGAACTAGGTAATTTGTTGTGTATCCTTATTTCACCTTGTTATATTGATATATAGTATGTGTGACAACATCAGACATCCTATAGTCAGCAAAAAGTAGAGTTTAGGAAAGTTGAACAGTCTTTGCTGAGGTTATAGATCTAAGGTAAATCAGGTTTAGGGAATTTAAATAATTTGGTAAAGGCTAGGGAGTTTTGATCACAGTTAAATAAGGACGTCTTTCACAAAAAAACAAAATAAATCTTCACTCACACTGAAAAGCCTCTTAGCATGAGCTACAACACAGATAAACCAACAAAACCTGCATGCGCTCATTTTTATTGCAGACAGGCATTCCAGTAATTTAGCAAAATGTAAAGCTCAAAATGTGTTTATTAGCCATTAAAGCAAATTACTGCATTTCATACTCTTGAAAATAATATGTTTATGGTCTATAATTAAATAACATTTTAGACGTGTTTGTTGTTACCTTGTAGTGCAAGTGACCATAGTTTACACGTAGAGCTCAATAATTTTGGTTTTATAAAAAAAAAAAAAAAAAAAAAAATCTGTTAATTTTGATATTAAAAACAGGTGAAAAACTGACAAAAAAAAATCAAATATGCAGACATCCATGTGGAAATTTACCTCCACCATCACAAACACTGCAGTTTAGCGTTTTTGTTTCTTTTTAAATAACTTTGAGAGCAAATAAGCAGCCGCTTATTTGCTTATTTGTTGATTTGTGTTTTCTCAACATTTTTCTCTTCATTCCCTGTTGAAGCACATTGTGAGCTGGCTGCTAGCTTAGAGGACCTTGAACTTCAGTGAATGGTGTTGCGCAGGAAATGAAGTAACTTTTTGGTGCGGAGGGACTTAACATCCAAATGAAAATCAGGCTTAAACTGATCTTTTCCTTTTAAAAATTCTGAATACTTTTCAGTGAAAATAAGAAATAGCAGCCTTATTTTACAAGGACAGAGGCTGATTAAAACATAATGCTCCCGATTTGAATTAAGAAGTTGTCAGGTACATCCACTACTGGCTGATAAAATGTGACAAATCCCAGTGCTGTAGGACTGCTAAACTGCGTTATGAAATCAGACTTTCTCACCCCACCTATGGTGACGCCACCCAGCTACACACACCCAGAATGTATAAGAACTGTGGATTTGCCCAATAGTTCAGCATGATAACTTCTGCGTTGGGATTTGTGGACTGAAGTGAGCATTTATGCGTTTGTCAGGGTGCAACTGTTATATTGGGTCCAGTTGTTGCATCCAATATAACAATTGCGCACATATTTGTAAGTTGAAAACAGTCCTGAAACAATAATATTGTGCATCCTTATATTAGCACTGCTAGTCTCTATGGAGAAAAAGCATTACCACACTGTTAAATGTAAAAAAAAATAAAAAATAAAAAACAACAACAACAAGAAAAAACCTCAATGTTCAATTGCTCTTTTTTGGAGAGATTTGTGTTGCTGTGGTTTTTGCTCAATTTTTACTTTCTCAAAAACCAGTGAACATTAATTAAGATTTAATTTAAAAAGAAGATTCCTGTAGCAGCTATTTTCTGTAGTTTCACTTTTTCCAGTTTTTGAAATGACCCTTAAAAGTATATTTTCAAATAACAGCAAATTTACAGTGGAAAGAGACTAAGGCATAGTTGTAAACGACAGAAAATCTAGAGCATTTGTAAACTATTTTCAGTGTCAGTGAACAAGGCTACACTACTGTGAGTAGGGAGGCTTTTCTTTCTCTCATTCATTCCCTTTGCCTCTGTTTCCCAGCTGTGAACGAGGAAAATGCACCACACTGTCATCCCCTCTCCCCACAACTTCTCTCTCTCTCTCCGTCAACTGAAGTCCTTTCATAATGAATGGCAAGGTACGATAATAGCCTCCAGGTTGCCATAGAAATGAGACGGGGCCCTGCATGTGTTTTTTCTCTTTTTTTTTTTCCAAGCATAAATGACAGAGGCTAACTCGCTTTTCCCCACTCTCACAGGCAGCCCCACACCTTGCCTCCATTTCTTTTTCCTCTCACCATCCTTCCTTCATCAGCATTTTTCCATGTTTTACGATTCTTCTGATTCTCTTCAGCTTTGACGATGTGTGAAAGAAAGAAAGAGAAACAGGAGAAATCATCCCTGCTGTCTGAGTTTTAACAGCACAATTTAAACAAAATACAGTCCTCCACATTTATTCTCATTTTACTCTGTCCGGTCAGTAGCCCTGATAGCACAATTAATCACAAACACTCTTCAAAAGTAGATCCAAGACTTTTGACAGCAGATGGAGCTTTTTCTCCACTCAAGACATCCAAGCATCTCAGGTCTTCTCCCTGCATTCAGTGTCTCAGTACAGCTGCTGGCGTGAAACTGAGCTCTTGTGATCTCAGTTTCCCACCAACAGCTGCTCTCAAGTGAAGCAAAGTATTGATCCAGTCGGTCGCTCTCACAATGTTGTGTGGCGGCTGGTGATGATGTGGTGATGCGTTTCTATCATGTTACTGGCTGAGTTGTAAAAAAGAGGACCTATACATGGACTTCCATAATATGTGCTCATTTGCAAAAGTGTGTGTACATACCGGATTGTGTTTTAGATCTGACAGGCCTGAGGGAGTGTATACGGAACAGACTGGATTATTATTTTTGTTTGCCTTCCTGATAGCAGCTCCAATATAGCAGCTTGGGCATAATATTGGATTTTTGAGGCCAAAATGGATTTCAGTATTTGAGAGTGAAAAACATCCAGGTTGAAGGTCACTCAGAGCGCATACCTCTGGCAAAGCTGAACAGTCCTAGACTAAATTTGTGTTGAAACAATATACTAGCCTAAAAAAAAAAAAAACNAAAAAAAAAAAAAACCACGATAATCAAACTTAGTGGTTTTATTTGTCATACTTTTTTTTTATTTGCCAAAAACATAAAGAAAAAAATATGGTTTTCCATATATTGTGTTGAAGTGAAATTCAGTTTTCTGCTATCATAGACATAGATTCCTTGATATATGGCACAGATGATGATTATCACTAGGAAAGTGTTCAATACTAGGAAAGTGTCCAATTCTGTTGTTGGATTATTTTCTGAGTGAAACAAGATCAAAAAAAGTACCAGTGTAATATCACAAACAGACACACCAATTGACATGAAGAATGGACACAAAAAAGTTAAGGGTAAGAGTAGAAATTTGATTAAAAGTTAGAACAAGGGTAACAGTAACAGTTAGGGCAAAAAAAGTTAGGGTAAAAGTTAGGTAAGCATTAGGGTAAGACTCTTACCCTTTCTGTAAGGGTAAAAGGTAGGGTAAAAAATGTAGGGTAAAAGTTAGAGTATAGGGTTAAAGTATAAGAATTGAAGTTAGGATAATGGTAAAAGGGTAAATAATAATAATAATAATAATAATAATAATAATAATAATAAAAAGGTTAAGGTAAGAGTAAAAGCGTAAAAATAAATGTTAAAGTTAGGGTAAAGGTAAAAGTTAGAGGTAAAAGGACCCTGACTGCAAACCCCAAATAGCTAAAAAAGTTTCCAAATGTTCACTCCAAATTGAAAGTTATTTAATCGTCATCCTATAATTCATGATCCTGTTTGTTCTTCACTCACTTGTACTTTGTTTAGAAATTTGATAAATGTTCTGTAAAGTAATCAAACAGTAATTTGTGGCATATTTGCTAGCAAAAAGGAGCAAGACCCATGAAACAATTAGAATATGTATTTTAATGAAACTATGATTAATTTATGTTTAAACACAATGAGCACAACCTCAGAGAGCATTTTGGTTGAATTCCTCTGCAGTCCTCTTGAATTCGTTTCCACTAAATCTCCTTTAGCCACATGTTGATCAGTCTTCTGAAATCCCGTCACTTCCACATGTTGAATGGTGACAGCCAATCAGTGAGCAGAGCAGCATTTGTGTTTAGTTTTTAAACTAAAGTTTCTCTTATTTCACCTAAAAACTAAAATCTAAAATATCTATGAGGAGAAGTAGACTGTACTGTTACTGAATATTGATTTCTTTAAAAACTATTTTCATCCTTATTGACTTTACTGGTAATAGAGACAGCAAAAACAGTAGAATGTGAAGCAGAAAACAGTAGAAAACAGAAGAAACCGGAACATTCAAGATGTTTATGAGGTTCACCACATACACATATGTTTACTAAGTAGAAACCACAAGTTTGCCACATAAATGTATTATTGCAGAAAATTTATGTTTGCTGTAAACCAGCTAAACAACACAGAGGTTTACCACAGACAGATCTTATGGTAGTTATAGTCATAAATGTAGTTTACTGTGTACAGCATAAAATAAAATCATCTCTTCATGGAGATTACTTTTGAAGAAATTTGTCAAAATGTCAAAAAAAAAAACCCAAAAAAAAAACACCCAATGTTAAGAAATCATTTTAAAAATTCCTGGGTCCAACTTTGGATTTGGATTGGCACAAAAATTTAACTGGTTTGTCCCTAGGTCATGCCCCACCCTTCCACCATGTTTTCAAGGACCATACCAATGGTTTTGCATATTTTAGTGCAATAAATACTACCCATGTACATGTTACATTACTGCCAACCATTTTCCAGAAAATACTACTGGAGCAGTAAATTTTCAAATTGTTTTTCCATTGGTTTCAGTTCATTCCAGTACACTATAAAATCAACTTATAGAGACTTGAAAAGTGCTTGAAATAACTAATCCACCACAGCCAACAACATGTTGTTGTTTATTGTTTATTGTCACTTCCATCATACACCTTCAGCATATACAGAAGCGAGATACCGTTCTCCATGGATCATAGTGCTCGATCAACAAGCAGTCATACTGTAGCAGTCACACAAATTTAAAAACATAATAACAATTAACAGTTAAAACATACCATAAAATAAAATACTTAATAGTCAGTATTTAATAACATGCTGTTATTATTTTTGTCAAAGTTATTTAATTTAACAGATCCAACATGGAGCTACACAGAGGAAAATGTATGTCTCTTCCAGGGAATATAGAATATAGTCCCAGGAGAAGACAGCTTTTACCAGAGAAATAAAAACAGTAATACCTTCTAAACATGGACAAGAATTATAGCAGGAAAAACATTGAATTTTAAGGTTGGTGTATTTTATTTTGAAAGATTATTGGCAAAATAAGCCACAAACAAAAATACAGTTTTAGAAAATGGTTGGTGGTAATATAACTTGTATGCAGTTAGTATTTATTGGGCTCTAACATGCAAAATCACTGATATGGTCCTTTAAAATTGGTTTGGAACTTTTTGAGTAATCTTGCTAAAAAAAACCAAACAAAAAACAGACGGGTAAAAACATAACCATCTTTGCAGAGGTTACAAATGTCACACACTATATTGGAATTTTCCCCATGATTTCTGTAATTTGTGTACCAAACATGATTTTTTTTTTTTTTTTNATTTTTTTTTTTTTTTGGTGCCTCATTTTTAATATGAGCTTCCGGGCACTTTTCCTTGATTAGAACATTTTACGAGTGACTACTAGTTGCAATAAAATGAGAAATGCAATAACTGCATAGCCTGTAACCTGTCCTGTCAGTTTCATACGCTCCTCACACAGAGATTCCTACGTCGAGGTTTGCATAGTTTTCAGCAGCACAAATGCAAAAAGTGAGCTTCCAGCATAAAGTTGGAGGAAGAGACTTTCCAAAACAATCCTCCTTTAATCTTGTTCTGCCAGTCAACGTGCACCTATAATCTCATCTCTGTATTTCAGACTCCGTCACCTCATTGTATTTGGAATCTTGAGGCCTTGCCAGGAAACGATACAGATGAAAAATTAAATTACTTTTTTTCAGCTTTATGATTATTCTACAAGCACCACAGTGCTCTTGTCTTACCCAAGCACAGACTGCGAAAAAGATAAAGATTTTAATAAAGTTCATCAATTTATTTAAATATGAAGTGGTACAGCTTCACACCTACAGTACACATGCACATGTATTTTATTTGAGAGGCGATATTAAAATCATTACAGTGACCCTGACTATCAGTAGCTTTGCTTTGTTTTTCAGTTTTCTGGGTTTGCAATTTAAATTGTATAAAGGTTTTAACACTGAAGGACAACTTCCAAATAAACATTTTCCTTTAATAATTCAGTTTATCTTGGCCTCCTGAATTTGATGCGTCAGATACAAAAAATCTATTCACATTATCTTGTATAGACGGAAAAAAAAACAAAAAACTTTAATACCTTAAACCTGAGAGGATTTATTCTGCTTTATGTTACAAATTTTAACAAATAATTTGCTCACGTCCCCATACTTAGTTTTTCTTACTATCTTAGATACCTGACATGCAGGTTGCTGTAGCTTTCTCTCTAGATTATTGTAAGAAGGCCACATTGAGGAGAGTTTGTCTTCTCT
This sequence comes from Lucifuga dentata, assembly GCA_014773175.1. Classification (NCBI taxonomy): domain Eukaryota; kingdom Metazoa; phylum Chordata; class Actinopteri; order Ophidiiformes; family Bythitidae; genus Lucifuga; species Lucifuga dentata. Next base: position 153,688 of record VXCM01000334.1, read on the forward strand.
GTCATGAACCTGTTTTTTTTTTTTTCCAAATCTCTGTGGCCGCTGCAATTGAAGACTCTTTTGGCCAAAGTCCACGTGGCACAAAAAGGCAGCAGCATTCCTGATGTCTGTAGCTAATCTGTGGTGTCAACTCGTGTTAACACCGCACCGTCAAATTTGAGGGCACACAGGGCCAGGGAATATTAAAACTCCCATCAGCAGCATTCCTCCAGAGGAGGGCAGGACTGATGAGAGCAAGGGTCAGCTAAGGTTGAACTATGTGTAGAGCGACTCGTACTGTAATGGTCTGATCTACTGGACAGGAGATGGGGCTGCAGCAGGATGGAGGGAACACACTTCAAAGAGAAAATGCTTTTTCCTCGTCTCCCATCATTGAACCTGGGCTAAATGAGCTTCGTGGGGTCTTTTGTTCCTGCTGTTAGACAATTCTGAAACTGAACAAAAGATGCTGGAAAGGACAGAAGGTCATATGGATGGTTAATTATCTGCTTCCCAACCCGACAAACTTTCTGAATGCCACCCTAATTGCCCTACTATGACTGTGAGTTATTGTTCTAAATTTGAGAAGTCTCCCAAGTGTAAGGCCAGACTGTTCCTACAATTGCCACATGTCAAATATCACACAGCCATGGCACAGAGAGTCTGAGAGGAGGCATTTTGGTTATAGGTAGCAGAAACAGACAGTATGAGCAGTTTTAGCAGGGTTTTCTTTTTATATTTTAACTTGCTGCTCTTATTCAGAGACATTATGAAGGACAAAGAGTGATAACTGCAACATTTCATTTAGCAGCTCATAGAGGAAACATAACATGCAACATAAAGAATAAAAAGACCATGTACAGATACACCAAAGTAAACTTGTCCTGTTTACTTACAATAGCAGAAAAATTCAATGTACAGACATGTAACGTGTACTCTCCAACTCCCAGAGGGCGAGGACAGGAATGCAGTAAAGGTCAAAGGTCAGACAGCCATGTTCATGTGCGCTGCAGTAGCATGGCAACAGGTGCTGTGCAACAGTAACAGCAAAGATTGTAAAAAAAAATATATTTTCTGTCAAGCTAAATTTGCTCATATTTTCTGTAGAGGACCACACTTCTAGCTCGTCTTCAGTTGTTTTGTTTCAGAAGAGGAAGGGCTACATATCTCAGAATATTCAGCCTACTTTTATTACAGCTATGGTTACAATTATGTGATGTTAAAAAGTAAGCCGAGCATCTGGAACATTTGCATAGAAAGAGAAGATAGTGGAGAGGGTTGGTAGTTTCTCGGAGAAATGATAGCTCTGTGCCAAGGTATTCCTTGAGTCTCCTGAGAGAGGCCCCGCCGTTCAACACTGGGGTCAACAAGTGCAGAACATTACCCACAATGCCCCTGTGCAGAAAAAAAACCCTTAAATATTCAGGACTGCTCCTTTAAGATGGTAAGACAGGAGCTGCCTGAAAGCACTCGGAGACAGAGCTGCAGCCAAGATGGAGAGGAGGAGGGAAAGGGAGATCACAAGAACCAGCTTGTGGGGGAAAGGATAAACTTATCACCGTACTTCTCTGCTTCTGCTACACGGCTCTTAATTTCACATTATTCATATTACAAAATTACGTGTGCCAGTTTGCTCATTGCACCACTTGAGAGAGAGGGAATCTTGTTGCTAGGAGAGGAGAGATTCAGCCTTCTCTTATTGGCCGCTAGAATGCGTAAGATGGCCCAATGAGAGCCCTCCCCCTCGCAGCAGAGGAATAGTAGAGCTACCCCCACATGCAGAGCTGATTAATATGTCAGACATGTTTTATGGGTTAAAGTGAATCAGGCTAGATGTATTGAAAAGACAGCAGCAGGATTTAGCGCGTGTGTGGGTGTGTACATACACGTGTGTTGGGAACATAACACACTGTAATATCATACCCTGTAGTTCGAGGTCAAATGATTCTCTCTATCCTGAGTTGGAAAATGGTCACATACACACGTACAGACATATACTTCATACTGTAGTAATGAAGTACCTCAAAACAGATGCGTATAGAGTGAAAATAGGAAACAGGATTCCTCACATGTGCATGATTATCATGAGCAGAGCACAGAAGAGAAGCCAAAGTCACGCAGCAGTTTAAAACACGTGTAGAGTTGTAAATGTTATGTGGACCTCAGGGAACTTTCCCTGACAAGTCTAAGTTTAGTAAAATTTTTAAATATTTGTGATCCCGTGACCTAACATTAGCCCGGCGGTTTTAAAGGAACACTTTTTTTTTTTTTTTTTTTTTGTAGAATTATGCTAGTTTTCTGTTTTTCCATGGTTAAATCAGAACTTCATGATGATTATAGGACTGCTAAGATTCTTCAAGGCTGGTAAAAAGTTTCAGTGTATAAAATACCTGCTCGAAAAAAATAAAATTCTACTTATATACACATTTATTACACAATATACAATAAGAGGGATTTGGAGTTGTTGAACAACATATTGCAGAGTTCTGCAATTGAACAGGGACTCCCAATTTTGTCCATCAGTTTCCTGGTCTTGTGCACTATTCAGCAACTGTATAAAGGCTTTTATGGCTGTAGAGGGTGCTATGCAGAGTAGGAAAACTGACCCTGTTTAAAATCGATGGCATCCCCCTTTAATTTCAATCATGGACCAGTTTTTTCAGCACTGTTCAGGTGGTGACATAACACGTTTTTACAAGTGTGCTACAAGTGCTAATAGTTTTGAATTCTTCTCTTTGCTTTGGCATCATTTTTAATTCATATGTAAATATAATGAATGAACAAAACTTTTTGCTTAATGTTTGCCTCTTGCCTACCATTTGAGAATCAGAGAATCTGAGGTTAAATTTATTAAAACACTGTTGGTTCTAGTTCTTCTGCCTGAACAGGAAGTTAACCCTTCCCTAACAGTTCCCTCTATAGCCACAACAGTTTTTACACAGTTGTTTTAATGTGCTGAATTGTGCTCCCATGACCAATATACTGAATTTGATGTGTTAAACTGTTGGAGTAGATTTTATTTTATTTGAACTAAAGTTTAAATAAATTCTATCCTTCTTTGTCCACATTTTGACGTGACTGAGTTACCATCAAAAATATACTTTTGCTTTATTTGGTCCCAAAGCAACCATATAACTTCAGCAACATGTAAATTGGCCAGAAAAAGAGCATTTAGGCTCGTATGTACAGTTAGATTTATAGCTTTCCTTTTTAAAATATTTGGCTCCTGTTGCTTTAATCGGCTGTCAGGAACACAGTGAGAGTTTTTTTTTTTTTTTTTTTNTTTTTTTTTTTTTTTTTTGTCGTCTTCTTCCTTTGTTCAGCCCTCTTTGGAAATGTATATCTGTTTTGTGGCCACACACGCAGCCTAAAGTTGAAACAGAAAGCTGCAGTTTGTCTTCTCTTCATTCATTCCTACCATTTTGAGCTTTACAAATCCTTCCTCTACATCACAAACATTTTCTATTGCTTCTCATCTTGTCTTTATTCCAAAGAACACACTTACGTTTTACTCTCAAGTGTCTAATGAAAGCAATCTTTAATGTCACAGACTTGGAATTAACACATTTGAGGTTCAGTTCCTTTAGTGCAGTAAGTTTCTGAGGGCAGATTGCACCATCGTCAGGATCCTGCTTTTCAAAACTTTGAATCTGGATAATAAAATCCCCCAAATCAAAAACATGTAACTAATTTTGTTCCAGTTTTTCAAAACGTTTTCTGGTTGGATTGGATCATGCAGGGTGATCCAAAAAATCACAGGACATAGAATTAGTTTCAGTGCTTCTATGTTGCCATCTGCTGGTCAAATCACGTCATAGCATTTTTGATAATAAATGAAATAAAGTACCACTTTGAAGATAAAGAATACTTTTATTCTCCTTAAGTATGTACACCTATTAAATACAGTACATATTAGAATATATTTTTCTTTTTTGTCTTTTCTTTATGGCTATTTTCTACATATCTTGTAAAATTAGCTTTCAATGTTTGGCAAATGTGAATTTAACTTTCCTTCATGATTTGCACTAGATTGGCATTTTCAATAGAACGTGAACACACAGATTATGTTTGTTTCTTACTTCCACCAACATTTTTGTAAGTAATAGGAATAAAATCAACTATCTTTAAGGTAAAATAAAATTATGTTAATTTTCTTAATGCGAGCATTTAAAATCCATTTATTTCTGTTAAACATGTGGCCTTAACACTATGTTAGTCAGCCTGATTTCACCCCTTGAGCTGGGATCAAAATTATATTGTTTTTTATCTTGAATTTATCCAGCTTTTTGCTTTTAAGTGTTAAAAATCCTATTTAGTCTCGAATAACAGTTGGCTATGGTTACAAAATCGAGATCCAAACCTTCAAGATTAGAACCTTGTTATCTGTTTTTGAAACCTGTGCCAGAAGGCCACAGATTCAATCCCTCTCATTGCTGTTGCACCCATGTTGCTTCTGCCTCCTTCAGAGATGTTGCTCCTTCCTCACTCCTTTGTTCAAATAGTTGTATGAAGCAAAGACATTCAAAAGGATTACAGTACAGAGTGCTGCTTACAAGGGCTTATTATGCAGCTACGCAATGCAAACAGCAATGCAAACTTTCACTTTTTTTTTTTTTTTTNTTTTTTTTTTTTTTTGCTGTTGTTGTTTTACTTTATTTCCTGAAATTTTGTCAAACAGATCATGGTCAGGTATTGAATTCAGGTTCTGAATGAGAATAAGTTAGCACATGAAGTACCATCAGACTGCAGACCTCTAGCAGTTGATGTGTGTGTGTGATGATGTATTCATTATAATAGAAATTACCTGCTACAGTGAAACACCATTTGTCAGACACTGAAATATGTGTATTAGCCCTTTAACCTATCATATTAGCCACTGTAGCTTGATTATCAACTGAATTGCCTAACCTGTTAGTTTAGTCAGGCAGAGGAAGAAAGGGAACATGCACATTAAGTTATGAGTTTACTCAGTTTCAGGCAGGATTATCTTGTGGTGGTAGCCATGGAAACTAAGGGGTATCATGCCCCCAATCCTCCTCCATATAGTTTGTGTTAAAAAAAAAAAGGCTGGAATCTGTAAATTTGAGAGGATGGCAAACTTGGAGGCAAGAAAAGGAAAGCAGACATTGACAAGGATTTAGAGAATAGATGTTCAAAAACAGGAACTACAGAACTGAGACTTTAACAGAAAAAAACAAGTAGGTCTATGCTAATATTTTCTATCCAGGGTGAACTAGATGTAGTTAATTATGAAATATGTTTTACATTTTGTCAGATGTTGCTTGGCAGAGCTAAAACTTGCTCCAGTCCAAAAACTTTTATTGTTGTAGAACTATGCATCCCTGTGTTCATCACCTGATCTATGATCTATATTATGTTATTTAATTGGTTGCTGTTATTGCATTTTATTATGTGTATTGTGTATATATATATATATTTTTTTTTTTTTTTTTTTTGCTGTAATTGTGCACATGCAAACAGATATACACAGCCACACACACAAAGATATAGAGACAGATTCTGACACACACACACAGACATTTGTAGGCACACAAAAATGCACCTGCACACATGTAGATGTGCTTGTGTGTGTGTCTGTGTGCATAACGACCATCCAGATCATCACAGCAGCCAACCCAACGCCATAGCAACCACGCCCCCNCATTGAACAGCGTTGAACATATTCTTGCTGGAGACTTTGTGACACTTTTTTTTTTTAAATCTCATGATGATCCACAAAGTAACTTTAATAGTTGTATATTGGCAAACTTTAATGGAAAACAGCACGAAAAATTATCAATTGTGCAAAAATATTGTTCATATAAAAAAGTACAATAATAAAGCTTGTGGACTTAAAGCTTTAATGCCTCTAGTAATTTGTTCACACATGCAAGGGTATTGCTGAGTACATAAAGAAATAATTATTAATCAAATTATTTTCATACTGAAAAGTGTACCTTTAAGTAAAGAATTATTTTGTAGTGGTTAAGTGCTAAAAGTAAAAAGCTGTTACTACTGGAAGTCATTACAAAAACATAGAAAAAGATACAAAGAGAAAGTTTCTCAATATTCAGTCAATGCAAGAAATGCTAGTCAATAACACCAACACTGCATTTGGCATTCTTCATATTATGATATCAGCAGTGCTTGAAGTGGGCCGGTACGCACCGGTACGCAGTACCGGGATCTCTCTGGTTTTCATTTTAGAGTACCGGCACATTTTCGGGCATACCGGAACCTCTCATAAATCTTCTGGTACTCTACTGCAGAATAACACAGAGCAGGCATGGNTTTTTCGACCCGGCCCATAAAACGCAGAAAGAAAGCGTGAGTGGCCCGTTTTGTTTCTCATTTGATACCGGCCCAATCACATCCCACGTCAGCCCCCTTCTGTCTCTGTAACTGAGACAGAAAAAGTCAACCGTGTCAGCGTGTGAATGGACAGGAAAATGAACGCGAAGAAACGTAAAGGAGGTGCAGAAAAGTTGCAGAAGAAAAAACTGAAGGCTTTACAGCAGGATGCTGCTACGTGTGCAGAAGTTATATTCATGTTTGCTGCAACGTCAGTGTCAGCACCATCAAACCTGCAGCAGCAGCCAGAGAGGCAGAAANCATGTTTGCTGCAACGTCAGTGTCAGCACCATCAAACCTGCAGCAGCAGCCAGAGAGGCAGAAAGACAGGGACACGGTCCCACCGCGGAGGACAGACAGGAAAAATACAAATAGCTGATTTACACAAACAGTACAGCATCAGATGACTTCAGACTTTACATCTAAGAAAATTTTTTTTATTGCTTCAAAACTTATTGTGTTTCTCATCAGGAAGGAGTGACTAAATCTTACATTAATAGATTCTTAATTCTCCGGGATTTATTCATTCAGTCATAAGTTTCACATGTTTTTCCAGCAGTCTGTTTCATGCTTATGTGATTCTCTGTATACAAACATTCCAATCAGGTCCTGTTTGGTTCAGCATCTCATCTTTTGTTGGACAGTAGCTCTGGTTGCCTTAATGAACAAAAACATCTCTTTAAAAGTGAAACTCTGCACCTGTCCAGAACTAAAAACCTCTTTGGTGAGTTGTGTTCACTGACTCACTTAAAATAGGCTTTTTTTTTTTTTTTTTTTNTTTTTTTTTTTTTTTTTTAGAAATGCAATAAAGACAAGATTAAATGAATAATTACAACAACAAAAAAAGATTGTTCAGAAGCACCTTAAAAAATACAGAAATTTAATGTCTTCTTTTTTTGGGGATATTTTTCTTTCTTTCTCTGGTATCTGCACACTTCATATTCTGTTTTTTTCTGGTAAAAAACGTCATGACCTGACAGCTGATCGCTTACAAATTGTGTTATATTGACTCAAATGTCATTGATCAGGACGCAGTTTAATTTTAAACAGGACGTATTACACCAGTTTCCACAGTCTTACTTTCATTTCTCTCTCTCTCTCTCTGTTATTTTTAATGCTAGAAGTTATTAATATTTATGTCCCTTATCTCCCTTGTACATACGATAATTGCTTATGTTTTACTCAATAATTAACAAAGACAATGGGGGAAATGAATCAACCTCAGGCTGGCCTTATGGGCTTTCTACCAGTCGTAAATGTGTGAATATGGACGGAATCATTGGAAGTTTTATGACACTGATACTATTGATTTTAGAATAGGTAGAGTTTTACCTGTGAAGGAGTGAGAACCACAGAGAGGATGACACCATCATCCTCCTCCACAGCATCAGGTGAAGCCACAAACACCGGTTCCGAGGGGTAGAAACCCTTCTGGTACCAGACCTGAGGGCGCGCGAACACACACACACACACACACACACACACACACACACAGACACACACACACACACACACACACACACACACACACACATCACATTCAGGAAAACCAGCTTAGTCTTTCAGTATGTTTTTGATATAACCCATTGGTGGTGTTGAATGATCATGCAGACTAAACAGCACTAATGGACTTCAATTGCATTTTGTTATCCATCTGCACAATAAGAAACCAAGAACAAAGAAGGAAAAAGTATGTAAATATTGCAATCATCCACAAAAATATACTTTTGCAAAATCTGGTGAAGGTAAGATCACTCAGGCAGGTGCAATAGACAAGTTAATAACATATAGTTACACCAAAAGTGATATATATTAAAGTTACTATATACAAAACAATAAAGTGTTTTGTCAGAACACACACACATGTTCATGGCTTTCAGGTTTTAAATCAGTTTTTAATAAGAATGAAATATTGTCTTTTACTGTGCACAATATAAAAACACACACAACATAAAACAACAGCATACTGCTCTGGCTGATATAAATAAAGTTATGTCATGAGAATGACTTCGAGGGAGTACTGGTTTCAGATCATACTCATTCAATGATTTAAACCCTTAGAAGATCAGCAAGAAGTTGGGTGACACCCAGTGGGAGACATCCAGTATCGCTTCACTGCTTTACCACCCTAAATACGCAGCCACAAGACTGACAAACAACATGAACCCATGAGCATGTTTTTGTGTTAGAGTAAGAGGGTGATAACTGATTCTGACAAATATAATTTTTGCATAATTTGGGGATAGTTGGGTATATATTTTAAGATTTAAAGAGTGATAGGTCATAGGTTTTATTTTGGCATCTTTATTTGCATAACTAAAATAGAAGTTGTGATTTGTTTTTTTTTTTAAATGTGGTTCTTATTTTAGATCTACTGCATTATTACTAGATTTTTTTTTTTTTTTTT
>VXCM01000338.1:0-110000 GCA_014773175.1 Lucifuga dentata
GGGGTAGGTAGAGTGTGCAATAGAGGGAAAAAGGGTGAAATAAAAGCCAGTCTTGAGTGGAGGTACAAGAGAGCAGCATATGTTGTTTCAGTGCTCTCATTACAGACCACTTTTTCCTCTCCCCAATGCCCTCAAAAGGGCCCTTCAATTTACAACAAGCTCCAAAATAACAAAGAGGACTGCTTTTGTGCCAGTGGCAAAAGGGAACATTTACTTTCAACAGCAGCATCAGTGACCGGCGTGTGCTGCAGCCAAGGATGCAGGATGAAACAAAAAAGAGATAAACAGCCAGGCACTCTTCGGCAGTCCCGTGAAACAAAATGGCAGGTGCCATGTGTCAAACTGTGATTTTTTAGCAGCGTGTGTGAGGCGTCTGATGTCCTGCAATGCATTTGCCTGGCAGGGGTTTTTTTTATCTCAGTGCAGCAGACCACTGCACAAGATGGACAAGCGACATCACCCTCATGATAACCAATGCTTGGCTGCACCCTGCTCAGCCTCAGGACCAGCGTCCCCCATCAGTCCCACATCCCTGGAGTAGGAGACTGATAATTGTTAGAATTCCCAGCAGGCACTGGCGGTGGTTTAATCTAGTCTGTGTGTAATCCTTGTGCCCCATCAGGTACCAGTGGGCTTTCAACACATCTGCAGCACCCTAGAGTTTTTGCAAAAACCACAGGAGAGAGAGTGGGCTTTCATGTTAAACTGGAGTAAATTTGTGCATTTGAGTGAGCAAAAAAGAGAAAGAGAGAAGAAATACAGGGATAAATTCAGTCACAGCAGAAGAAGAGGTGCTTGTGAAATGTGGAAATGCTGAAAACGAGGATTTGTAGGTTTGCTGGAGGACGTGGGTGTTAGGATACAACCTATGTTAACACCATATTTTAGCCAGCTTGGAGACAAGGAGCCCCAGGCGCTGGCCTGAGGGCTGGATAAATGTTGGCTTTTGTGAGCTCAATAGATAAAATTATATTGGGCATTGTTGGATAATGAAAGCTTTGTTAGAATAGGTGCACTTTGTCATAATCTATGCCAAACATTTAGCATTTCTGTGTGCATTTGACAGCACGGGGCAGGACGGTGTGTGGTTAAATTGAGTGCTGGCATGGAAATCACACTGGCTTCACTTGGATACATATGCATACTCAGTCACCTCAATCAGCATGTCTTTTTCCTTGTGCATTCAAATTCAGTTAGCTGTAACAAGCACGAGGCAACACATGCCCCCCCTCCCCAAGCTGATTCTACAGCAGCGCATGACATTCCGTTTAAATGGTCGGGTTTTCACAGGGCTCCCTTTGCTGTTTGTAACAACCTGTTTTCCTGTTGACCTTCAAATCTCCTGTGGAGACCCGGTGCTATCATTGTCTCCGCGTGGGCAGCATTAGTTGGACTCTTTCCTAGATCCTGCTTTTCTAATGAGGGATACCAGTTTGGCACAGTTTTCTGGCAGCTTGCATAGAAATAGATGCAGATGGGGTGCAGTTCTAAGAACTGGCCCAAAATCCTGGTCCAAGAGAATGGTACCCAGAAGGAATGGGATAGGTTATGGAATTTTAAAAAAAATATGCCCATTATTTTCATTGTTATATTTAATCCAAACATGCCTTTGGGATCTTGGCTATTTCCAGATAACGCATTATTTGCAGAGAAGGGTTTTTCAGTGTCATGGTATCATTTTCTGCTCATTTCCCCTTCCTGTTAGTAGATACAGTATATCCATAAATACATCCCAATGTTTTTGGGCATTGTCACACTTAAAATGGAGGTGACTTTGGCAAATCTTAGAAGAATACAATAATACTCCTCCACAAAAAAGAGATACACAGGAAAATATACGCATGGGAGATGTTTTCAGGGGTCTACAAACTCATTATCTTGTCATGTATCATAAAAAAGACAGAAGAGGCTGGCATCAGGGGGCCTCTCCGAGTGTGTCCATACTCCCGTGGCGCTTCCTCAGCCACGCTCAGCAACAGCCTCCCTCACTGTGCATAACAAGAGAGGGCTGCATCCGAACACCTTGGTGAGTAGTATTGATTGTCTCCCCCAGCACCTTCTCCTGAGAGGTCTCATTCTGTCTGTCACACTCCCACACGGACACACAAACAAACCCACACACCCACATAGGCACACATGGTCAAACACACACATGCTTCAATGACATCTGCCACCCTGGAGGACTCTGCTGTTTGACATCTCGCTCACTGGGTGCTCAATTAAAGTGTGAATGTGTGGCATTAATGCCTTAAACCATTAACAACGGTGGATTCTGTCAGTGAAAGATCGCTCACTCTACGTCCTGTGTGACTTTGTGACTTTCTCCCGTGTCTCTCTGGTGCCCAATCTTTGTCAACACTGAGCTGGGAGGCAGTAAAACACCGTGGCTTTACTGGTCTCTGCCACTCAGAGCGAACACAGCCCCTCCCACCCCCACCCCCGTTAAACTGGAAAGAATGGCGATGATGGAAAATTTACCGCCCGTTTTCTTTCACCCTCATTTCATTGGTCATGGATTTGCACATGTGCGTGTGTGAGCTCTGCACTGCTGACGACTGACTCACCAGGATTCTTTTTTAGTCTCATTTCACCATTCAACATCATTATAGCTTCCTGTCGGCAAGCGTGTAACCTCTCAAATAACAATTTTATAGCTTTTGTGGTCTTATAATTCCATACTGAATAAGTATGAATCACACACTCCTCTCCTTATATGCTAATCTTCTGCCTTATCATTTGCATTTTTGCAGTGCACAAGGACTAAATAATACAAAGAAAAGAATTAACACCTTTCTGAACTGCTGTATAAAGGCACATCATAAACATGTGCATACAGATCCCAACACGTATGGCAGAAAAGTGTTAATTGATCAACCTGCTAGGCAATTATTGTTGGTTGACCTCATAATCAAAATGTGTTTCTGATTATTATGCTTCAGAGGATCTGTTGTCAAGAAAGCCACGTTTCAAAGTGTTTAGACAGCATCTTCCACCATCCACAGAGACTGATCTCAATCAGGCGGAAATGTAATTTAAGCTCCAAACTAATGAAAAATGATTTGCTTTTTTTTTTTTTTTTTTTTNTTTTTTTTTTTTTTTTTTTGAATTTGCATTTTATTACAGATTTCAGAAGATACAAGCAAGCGGTGGAGTGAAAAGATAATTTAGCCAAATCATCTGTCCACAGGATGACACACCTCTCCAGGACTCAAAGAGATGATATCCAGATTCTTATGCAGAACATTTCTCCAACTGTGCACCGATTATTGAATTTTTCACAAGTCTGTGTGTAAAAGTCTAAACAACGGTGTGATAAAAGTGAATGAGATACGACTCAATTAAGAAGTGAAACAGATGGCTCTGTCTTTAAACTTCCACAGGTAATTTATTCTCTGCGTAAACGGTTTTAGGGTGGTGGCTCCGCAGTGTGAACACAAATGTTAGCGGCCAGGCAGGCAGGGGTTGAGCTTATGTGAGATGAAGATAGCTCTGACAGAGGTGTGTGTGTGTGTGTGTGTGNGGGGGGGGGATTACAGTGTATTTGTCCAGGAGATTATTATCTACACACACACTATCCCTGGGGATAAACACAGCCCTGACAGCATTCTAATAATGTTTCACTTTTATCAGGAAGCACAAATGTGCACTTTGTGTCCATTTGCTTTCCAAAGCACAAGTCACACCACAAATGAAGACAAACATCAAGTGGTGCAGCAAATTGGAAATTCTTTTTTTTTTTTTCCCCTCCCCATATCTAAATCCTTTGAATTCTCCAGGTCCCCAAAGTAATTAGAGTCTCAGGCGAGAGGGGCTCAAAGGGGTGCCCAGAGTCCCTCTACGCAAATAGAGGGAATGCCCTATGCCTGGCCATAAGAAAATGATGTCCCAGCCCTTCTACATCAATTACCCCCTCACAACTTAAATTTACATGAGATGCTTCTCACTGCAGCCCTGCACCTGCCTTCAGGCACCAAATCAACAAAATGCATGCTTATATATTTTAAGATCAACCCTACTTTCAGAGAGTTGATGTTTCATAAGCAATACTGCTCTCTAAGCCTTCTGCTGTAGGCTTGCTGTCTTGATGAACTATGATGATTCCATTGGGATGAGATGAGAATAGTGGAACCAGGATGCCCACAGGGTGAAGGTTATCTGTTAGGCCGTGGGAGGGTGTTTTACAGGACCTTCATGGCCCGTCCTCACCTGGCCACAGGCATAGTGTCAAACTCCCTGTCAAAGAAAGATGAAGTTCAGGCCTGTCTGGCTTGGGTTAATAACACTAAAACTAAAGGTCAAGACTTCCATTATAGGCTAGTTCCTTATCAAACTCTGAGCAGTCACCTGTCAGTCACCCAACTTCCTGCTACCCATCTGACCAAGTCTTCAATTAACAATGACATGTGTGTACAAAGGAACACGGTATCAGAAAGCTGCAGCTGGTCATTTGTCACTTTCTAACAGTCACGTTGCAGCGGCGCAGGACGGCGCTGACAGCTGAAATGGACAAACGTCTTTCAGTAAAAGACTTTTGCCTGTAAGAAACAACATAAAGTAAAACAACCAATAAAAGTAAAGCTAAAAACATATAAAAACAAGAAGGCACTCTGAGAGCCACATACCTCCACCAAGGATTTTACAGGCAGGAGTGTGCATCATTTTTTTAAGTCTGTTACTTAAAATAGTACCAGGAGGATGTTGGTCACACTTTTTTTTGTACAGCTGCAAAATATTTCCAGAGCTGACAGATTCTTGAAAAGAAAAACGTTAAAACACATTTACAGATCACAATCATCAGCTGTGACAAGATGAATCTGATTGGCTGGTGGAAACCTCTATATTTTCAGCAAAGTGCCTCCATGCAGGTTATCTAACATTGTGAAACTTTTCCAAATTTACAAAGGAAATTCTTTCATATTTCACATTTATTTCACACAAAAGTACACACACCATCACACACACACATATAGACACTCACGTGCTTGTCTGTAAGTACTGTACACTGAATGTACTCCCAAACTTGCAACCTAAAAAAGCAGTGAGGACAGGCTATACAGGTAAAAAGTGGTAAAACCTGGTTCTTTACTTGTATCTCTCTCTTTCTCTCTCTCTCTCTCTTTCTCTCTCTCTCTCTCTTTCTCTCTCTCTCTCTCTCTCTCTCCTTGGAAGGCACGTATGCACACCTGCATACTGCTTATGTGCAGCCGTTTATAGGCTAAAAATCCTGGATCCAGATCACCTCCAAAATTTAATCACTTCGTCCTTTAGTCAATATCTATCTGTCCTCCAAACTTTTTCCAAATCTGTCCTTAACTTTTCGAGACATCCTGCTAACAAAGAGTCAGATGTCAGTGATCACATAACCTCCTTGGCAGAGGTAACTAGAAGGATATTCATCAGAGCACAAATCTCCACCAAGGCCAAGCAAGTCCAGACCAGTTTTGTCTTGTTCTAATAATATACTGGCCTAAAGATAAAGAAACAATTATATCAATAATACAACTTTAAGGTCAACAAGCAAACTTCTACTTGACTTTTTTTTCACTTGTGCTTTATGGAATTACTAAAGCAAAAGTGTACAAAAAAAAAAAAAAAAAAAATTAGATTTTTTGAACTGAGATTGCAGAAATATGAAAAATGCCCAATATCTCTTAATATTAAGAAATCATTTTAAAAATTCCTGAATTCATCACTGGATCCAGATCAGCACCAAAATTTAAAGGGTCCCTCCTCAAGTTATGCCAAAATCTGTTCAGAACTTTTTGAGTAGTCCTGCTAACAAACAAACAAACCAACAGATGTGGGTATAAACATAACCTTCTTGGCAGAGATAATAAAATAAAAAAACATTCTGTTTGCCTTCTTTGAACCTCCTCTATTTTTCTTTTCATTCATACTTTTCTTTCACAGAGGTCCCAGCCACTTCACCCTCCTCTTCAATCCCTTGTTTTTCCATAGAGTCTCATTATTAACTCATTGTTCCTTCCTTTTGGTCTCTTACACTCTCATCCCTCTTATTATCCTCAGCTGCTTTTCTTCCACACAAAAAAAAAGCTTAATGTACATTCAAGGACCACAAGCATATGTGCTTTTTCCACCTCCTTCATTCCTTTTCCAATCGCTCTACCCACCTCTCACTCCTTTACCTCTTTGTTCTTGCTTTCAATTCTTTCCTGGCCTCCTCCCTCTTTTCCTATTTTTTTCTGTCAATGGACTGATGTCTTTTCATCCAGGAGCGCAGCAGATTAAAAGATATTGTATCATGGCCAAGACAGGCAAAGCCCCTCTCTGTCCCTGACATCTAATTAATGGTAATCCTTTAATCTGCTGCTTGTAGTGCAGACCCCTTGGTCGCTGTCCCATTTGTGGTAACCGAAGCGAGCCTGAAGAAGGGACAGAGATAGAGCAAGGAGAGAGAAAGCGGGTTTGCTCGCTCAGCAAGTCGAACCACGAGGTTGTTTTGGACAAAGACACAGAACACAGCATCTTTTGTATTTCTGGGATTACACGCATTTCATTTGTATAACTCAGTGACTGTCTATCCCAGCTGCTGCTGTGCAACAGAGATTTTTCACCAAATAGTGCACTGCTAGCAAAGATTTTCAAACCTGTGCCTGCACACATTAACACACACACACACACACACACACACACACACACACACACACACACACACACACACACACAAGCATGCATCCACAAAACATGCTGAGCTTTACTCTCTAGAAGTGTCTTTGCCGAGATGACATCTGTATTAACGGCATCAACCCCACATTGTAGACGTAGCTGTAATTAACAACGGGGGCACAGGAAGCAAATTCCCCCACCCCACCCCCCACTCCCCCATCTTAATGAACTTAATTAAGAGATATAAATAATCACGTTCAGCCTGTCTTCATTTGTTAAGCAATAAAATCTGGTATTAAAAACTCATCTTGGTTCTGTCATAAACAATATGCAGCCTGTATCTGACAGTGACACCACAGATGGTGTTTGGATGTTATCTAACGTATTTGTAGCATAGCTTTCATGCCGCAGAGCCTTCTCAACTAAGTCCATATGGCAAACGTACATGTAACCAGACTGGAGTGAGAAATCTGCTGCAGAAAATACACTCTTCCCTAAAATAAATATATAACACTCACAGTTTGTGTTGAATTATTCATTTGCTGAGCCAACAGGAGAAGCCCTCCCCTGACAGAATGCATTTTTGGGGTTTTCGGAATTTGGTCGTTATCAGGCAGGTTTAATTAATCAATTAACACCATGAGTTAATGACCGGTAGGAGAACAGCATCTTGTATTTATGCCCATTCCAAGCCCAACTTGTTTTACTGGCAGAGCCACAAAGGTGGTGGAGCATATCCAAGGGCAAACACAGAGAGAGGACAGTAGCACCTTATTCATGCATGCAACAGCTACACACACACACACACACACACACACACACACACACACACACTCACTCACTACAACACAGGGCTGAGATCCTCGCAGACAGCAGCTGTGATTAATGCATGAAGCATGGGGTCCTGCTGTTGTAGGTGTCTGTGTCTTAATCACTCTCTCAGCGTGTTTCATTAGCTCCTGATGCTCGCTGATGAATGGACCTGGCCTGGGTGTCCCAGCATCTCTGGTGGTCCTGTCACCCAACAGGCAACACCTCTGAGACACTGATCGATCCCACCCCTCACCCATCTCCCCTGCAGAGAGCCAGGTCACAAGTTGGCAGGTGTGTCTGTCAGACTGTTAAAGACACGATGCTCAAGAGCACAGCCTGCTCCGAATTCATTAACCTACATTTGAAGGATAATTCAGGCGCCGGTCGCCGGCCATATGCGTGTTGATTGCTGGATTCTTTCCCACCTTTGGGATTTAGAGCAAGACGACGGACGATTTAATAACATACACAGATGGCCTCTGGTGCTTCTACATTCTTTCTTCTAGTCTTAACCATCTTTCATCTGGGAATGCTGAACTCATATTGCACTTTTAAAGGACCATACAGCCATTTTGCATGGTTGAGCCTAATATATTCAATTTTCATATGCTCATAATGTTACTGACAATCATTTTCCAAAGCATACTACTGGAAAGGTGAATTAAAAAAAAAAATCCTACCTTCCAGACCTCCATTGGTTTCAGTTCATTCTGGTACACTATTAAAATCAACTTGTTGATACTTGAAACGTTCTTGGGATAGGTAATCCATCATCATGAGCAACACATTTATTCAGGTTTTGTTTTTTTGTTTTTTTTTAAGTTACATAATTTTAACATTTTAGTACAATAAAAAGCACAGAGTGAATGTATGTCTGCAGGGAATATAGTCCCAAAAGAAGACCTGCATTTATTGAAAAATTTCAACAACCATGACTTCATAAGGCTGCGTAACTATTAGCAGGTGAAACATTGATTTTTAAGGTGGGTGTATCACTTGAATATTTGATTTTGAAAGATTAAGAGATTTTGCAAAATATCAGGAAAGCTGAAATATGGTTTTATCCTTTGGGAAATGGTTGCCAGTAACATATATATGAAAATTGAATATATTAAGCTCAAACATGCAAAATGGCCAGTATGGTCCTTTAAGTTGCTGAGTTTACTTATCTATAATATAAAACTATAAATAAGATACTAGTTATGAAATTATGCTTCCATTTATGTAGGACTTACCATAGTTTCCTCCATATTTAATGCTCATTATGCTGTTACACAATGGCAGTAAAAAGTTATTTCTAATCTGCTTGACATGCATAACGTGTAAGAATAATAACTTTGATGGGTGAGACATATTTTGTCACATTTCATGCTGAGTGGGAGAGATCCTCGTATAATGTTGCCTTCCTTTGTCCACTTGATTGTAAACATAACACCTGAGGACTGGCAGGGGCTGCGTCAGCAAAAACACTTCTGGACCAGAGGGCAGACTTGGAGATCTGATACGCTGCTATCCTTAGCCCTTGAATGACTTAAGGGATTCTGAAATCTGGAAAAAGAGAAAGAGATGATGATCCTATCAGTTGCTGCCTTCACATTTGACTGCATTATTGGAATAAATGCGGTGTCAGGGTATGTTGTGGGCTATTACCCCCGGTTCTAAATGCTTTTTGCTGGGATTGTTGCTGATGCTGGCAGTGCAGCGTTTGGTCTTGGCTCTGGCACACAGGCGGCAGAGTTTTGCCAACTCTTTCTCTCTCTCCCAGTGCATCCTGGGCCTATGGGCAGTCTAAGGAGAGATGAGAAGAGGGGAAAAGAGCCAGGTCAGGCTACAGGAGGTTGTCTGTACTCTGACAGTTCCAGAATGTGTCAAATTAACCTTGCACTGCACCCGGTCCCATCCTTCATCCCCTCCAACCACTGCAGAACAGGGACATACACCAGGAGGAACAGATCCTCCATCTTTCTTTAGTACATGCTGAAACACTGTGTGGTGGCCTAATTCAAACACACTGTGAAATAGTGCTGCTGACATGCATATCCAATTATATCAGGCCCCTCAAAAACCAGACATTTTCCTTTTGAGTTAACATGAAGGATAGAGCAGGTAGACACGGTTCTTTGAATATGAAGACACAATACTGGATGTGGTGACAACAGGATGGCTGATGTCTCATTATCTGTCTGTTTCCTGTATTCTTGATTTGATCCAGTCATCATCACCATATTTGATAGTTTTGACTGATATTTTTGACAGCAATCAGTATGAGCGGTTAACATTTGTCACTCTGGCCAATAATGAAATGATACTGACAGTTGTGGAACAGTTGGGTGGTGGTGCAACCAAAAGTGAAATTTCATAGCAACTAAGCTACAGAGCAAGTGTGAACTTTTTATTAAAATTGTTTTAAAGAGGACCAGAGTGGAACGATGCCAACCTGATGAAATAAATGAAAGTCACTAAGCTGTCCATAACTTAAGAAAAACTTCATATATTCAACATCTCATCATATATCTTAGCTCAACTACTTCATCCAAACACTCCTTAATAACTTCTGCCTCAGAGGAAGATCCAGGATGCTCAGAATGAGGCTTCAGCTGCTCTCTGCACATACAGTCTGTTTGTGGCTTCATATGAAGATTTTAATTGAGTAAGTTTTACTGTCTTCATCTCTTCTGCAGATATTGCTGTGCTTTGTCTCATAGTGGCATTTTTACATCACCACTCATGATGCCACTGTGTCCAGCACAAGTGTGGTGCTGGACTTCAGGAGGATGAACGGATATTTTTCTGTCCATTCCTCTTTAAATTCTCTGATCTGATTCCCTTATTTTGCTAATGCTAACTTTGACTTTGATGAACATTAGCTCTGATAATAACTTTGCCGGTCGCTGACTGACAGTGACAAATTATGGTCATGTTAACGACATTAGCATCTTCTTGTGATCTTGTGAACGCACACACAGAAAAGGCTGACAGGCACACACATACACACAAGTGAACGTGCATTCTTACTGTCTGCAATGCACGGCACATTCTGTACGCATGTTTGGGCATAAATACATTGGCACATTCAGTCACACTAGCAGCACGGCAAACACAAGGAAATGCGTACATACATAGCCTAATATGTGACACATGATCCAGTCCGGACTGATTTGCAGTGTGATCTGGATGAGGACCCTGGTCCAGGCTTTGAGAAACCCTGTTATAGAGTGAAAACACTTAAATTTGGAAATGACTGATTTAGATTTAATGACATCACCTCATAAAAAACACTGGAAAGTTACAGCAACATGTGCTGACAGTTGATATGCTAGTCCTCATTTACATACAGTAACGTAACATATATACAGGTTGTATATATTGGAGTCAAACATGCACAATCACTGGTATGGTCCTTTAAATCTGTATTAATCAGTATTTTTTCAATCAAATTATTATGTGTGATGTAAAAGGGTCACACATAATGATGAAAACATACCTAACCAGAATTAAAACTCACAAGATGTTTTTGTCAGGAGTTGGTGGAGAACCAAAACTGAGCTAAAAGGAGATGAATATTTGACTTAAATTTTCAGGCGGACGGAAACACGGCTGGTATTGTTGCTGCATTCAGCTAAATGTGCAAGACAGTAAACTGGTAAACGTTAAGACATTATTGTGAGATTTGTTTGGAGGTGAAAACAGTCCATTTTTCTTTTGATTAAATAGTCATGATGGAAATAATATACTGCTGAAATCTAAAATGTAGCAAGACAGCAAAGGATGACTGAAACAAGTGCAGAAAACAGTAAGCTTGTTGTTTATGAGGCAGAGAAATATCATAGTGTTACGCCTCAGAACAAGGCCGTGCATGAAGAGGGAGGACAGGCTGCTGAAAGAGATGCTCATATAAAACTAGAATGAACAAATCAACCCTTCCACCTCCATCTAATCCCCNCCTTCTGCATGCTTTCTGCCTCTTGGAGTCTCACCAATCCCTTGTGTTATTTCACACCAGACTGTGTAGAAAAGACTAAAAATATATGTGTTTGGTCCTGGCTGTCCCAAAAGGCAACTTTATAGAGAACAAAGGAGGTAGCAGGGCGGCTCAAATAACTCAGGAAGAGAGAGAGAGGATGCTGCTCTTGGGGCTCTGTTGCCCCACTGAAGAACATTATTACTGGATTATTGATTTACAGCACAGAATGGATGGAACATAAGTAGGGTTAAGCTCATTAATCCCACTCTCCCGCCTCTTTATAAAAATGGACTTATTATTAGTGATTATTCTAATGGATTGCTATGATCAAAGACTTGCCATTTGCAGGATGCCACGCAGGCGAGGGGATAGCATGAAGTGCAGATGGGACACAAAACATAGGGTGTAAGAACATAAAGATCACCAAAATAAAAGCTCAGAACACAGAGAGCGGAACTGCTGACATTCTGGTGACATTTGGTGTGTCGGTGGCATTTCACAAGACGTATGTACAGGTAGTTCAGTTCACGTCGCTGCTAGCAAGAGGTGAGACTATACACCCTCTGACACCCTTTGAAATATTCAGGCTTCCATCCTGCCCAGCACACACACTCATTAGCATCTCTGAAATGATGTTTTTATGTATGTGTACTTTGCATGTAACAAAATAGTCTTCAATATGTGTAGTTTTGATATGATTTTTCCCTGTGAGAGCTTTAATTTACAGTAATATGGATCGTCTCAACCTCAATCCAGCCTTCGTGTCTCTCACTTTCCCTGCTTCCCTCTCCTCTCCTCTCCTCCTTCCCTCTACATCCATCAGGGAGTGCTCCAATGGAGCGCGGCGGGCCTGACGATTGTCCTCATAAATTGTGTGTGTGTCAGGGTGCGGAGGGGCTAAGTGAGCAGTAAATAACAAAGGGTCCTACCGCCATCCGCTCGCCATCGCCACGTTTCCGGCCACGCAAGATTACCCAGGATGCCCCTGGAGGGGTGTCTTCTTCCTCTGTGTGATGAATGGACAAGAGGAGGGAGAAACATGCCTCCACCACCCAATGTCTGACAGAGAAAAGGTGAGGTCCAGGAACCTTGCCGATTTAAATTGATGAGTGTCTTTATTTTCTGTACAAAAAAAAAAAAAAAAAAAANAAAAAAAAAAAAAAAAAAAAGAGAGAGAGAGAGAGAAAAGAAAGAAGCTGTTTGTCTCTCTCCTTCTGTAATAACAGATTGCTCACCAGATATCTTTAACTGCCTCCATTCTTCATTGTCACTCCTTTTTCTCTCTGTCCCGTTCAGTTTCTCCTGCTCTCTCGTGCCCTTTTCGATTTCTTTCTCCTGCCTATTCTGTGTCTCCCTATTGACTGCACATTTATAACTGCAGCTGGACACTCATTTCTGTTCTGTGTTCCAGCACTTTTCTACATCCCTGTACCATTTTCCTTTCCTGCTCTGTGATTTTCATCTCAACTTTGCCTGCTATAATGGTTAAAAATAGGCAATCAAACCTGAGAGGTTCACTTGAACATTTATTTTTCACCCCTTCATCACCCTGTAGGTGAAAATCTTCTTTTTCCATTCTGTACACTTATGATTGATGTAACTCCATTTGTTTTGCTCCACTTTTGTCTATCTTGTCTCATCTATTATATTGAAGCTATATTTTATTCCATAAGAGTTTCATCTGGTGTATCTATAACTGCAGCTGAGTCAGTCTAGCACCTGATTCTTGACTCTTTTTGCCTTGTCATACATTTTCCTCTTTACTTCTGCATTCTCTGTTTTTCGCCTTCATTCCAAAGTATCACTCCATCCATCTATCTTGGTCACCCCTCCTCTCCTGCTCCCGTTTCTCTCACTTTCAAAAACTGTGGTGAGACTTACACCTGGTTAAACTGCATCTCTATCTTCTATGACACCTGCTTTTGTTCATTTTCCACTTTCGTACTAATACAGATTGTGACAAGTTTATTGTACATTCACTGAATTTTTCACAGCTGCTCTAAAATAGTTGACTGGCATGTGGGGAAAAAAAAGGTAACATTATATTTCATCCTGAGATCGTTAATTTCTTCAAGCTCTATCTATGACTGTCTTTTGGGTAGAGGAGTTCTCTCTCCAAATGTTGAAAACCATAAAAAAAGAAAGAAAATAATTAGGTATAAAATTGAATGGAGATATTCTGAAAATAGCTTGCGTAAGGTCTAAATGGCAGCAGTGTGCGACGTTGCCTTCGCTTTTTCTGTTTCCTTCAGGGAGAGAATATTGTGTCAAACTGCATGTTGGAAACATTGAACTGTCAAATTTCAGCATTCAATTTGACATGATGTTCTCAAAAGAGAAAGCACAACCGTTTGGGCATGCAGCCAAAGGAAAAAGAATGATTTCTCTCTCTCCCACACCTACTTCGCCATACAATACTCTAGGAAATCAAAATAATGAAAGATATGTCCAACATCTGCGCCATTGAACGGGGATAAAATATCTGTAGATTTCTATATACGCTCTTCATAACGCATATGGATCAATAAAGTATTTAATAGTTTGACATGTAACCTTTTTAAGAATATTGATTTGTGCAGTGTTCTGCATGAGGGCTCAATTTGGAGCGTATTGACTGTGGTGTTGTTGTGATATGTGAGGGAAGGCCTCGGGCTCCGGCCAGACGCTCGCAACGCCACAGTTATTGAGCCTCTTGACCTTCTGCCTGCAAAGACAATGTAGGTATGTCTGTGTGGCCCCATTATGATATCCACACTGCAGCAGGAGAAAAATCTGTCTATGTACCATATGCACGATGTTTAGAATGCTTTTACTGCAAACCGTTTGAAATATAATGTTCCCAAAGGACTGAGTATTGAACCACAGTACTTTTTAAGTACCCACTGATTTGTGTCCATGGTAAAATTCATTTAGTTCATATACAACGACTTTGTAGGAGAAACATAAAGCTACCTGAATTATCTTTTTTTATAAAAAAAAATATTGACAAAGCGCTCATATTAAATATATCTTGCTGTAGAAGTGCATATCGTTTTTCTGCTTTATTTACGTAGGTACATTCACTGAGCATTAATGCTGTTTTGTAGGAACAACCTGCTCCACACACCCACAGCCCACACACACATTCCCACCTGTAAGCCATCCAGCACATCGGTCTTGCCTGCTGGCCACTCAAAACCTCCACTGGAGTAGTAGGTATCTTGCTCAAGGGCACCTCAGCAGTGGTAATGAGAGTGAGAGGCATAAGTGCTGCTCATCACTTCCCCTGACCAGATGTCTCCTGTCGGTCCGGGGATCGAATGAGAAACACTTTGGTCACAAGCTCTCTGGTCACCTTTAAGCCACCACCACCGCAAAATGCACCAGTTGGATCTAAAATTAAGTCCCAAAAGTTGGTGCCAAATGCTTGATCAATTTCTTTGTCTTGTTTACTTATTCCTGGATACGATCGTTACTAGGCTGAATTCTTGTGCAACTTGTGTTCAGATAATGTTAAACTCATGCTTTGAGAAGTGTGGCTTATTCTAATAATACAAAACATTTTAGTGTAAAACAAAATGTGTTCATATTAAGCAAATTAATTTTTTTTTTTTTTTTTTAANTTTTTTTTTTTTTTTTTTAAGGATTGTTTTGGCATCAATACAGAACTTAGATATTGTAGCAGCACTGTTTTAAACATCACAATACAAAAGTCCAGAGTTCCAAGATTCAACTTAAAATTTCCCTAAAAGATGACATATTTTCCAGATTTCCATGTTCTTATTGTAATTTAAAGTTTATTTCAAAGCCTTTGCTCCACTTCTTCTCTGTTGCACTCACAGAAAATGAACAGCTTTAGGTACCGTCTCTTTAAGACCCCATCCTGTTTTGATTGGCCAAACATTCACTCATTAGTCTCGTACTTTGTGGGTGTGTCTAATCTGGCATGTTACTGGCTGATGTAAATATGTTACTGAAGTAAAATGATGCTTTCAGGGCAGTTTGGGACTATGGGTTTGTCTTACTGGATGCATTTCTGTAGGAGGGAAACTCAAGTTTTCCAACATGTATTCCCTAAAAATGACATTATAAAAACTAGTGCAGTGCCTGTTCAAAACGTGCCTGTTTGGAACATGCTGGACTTCATAGTGTGCACCGCAGCCTGCCCTATTTTGTTCTGCACGTCCTCGTGAGCTAGCTTTGTTGTACGGGGTCGGGTGGAGGCCATGCCACTGGACCGGAGCATTTGTTGCCACACCTGGAGCATATCCTGCCACGTGGACTATTTTTTACCGGCACAGTTCAATTCGAGAACTGCTCATCCAAAAAAACTTCACACGGCGTCCTTGGGTCCTGAGCAATGAACTTGCTGAATACCAACTTCATACAGCGCCGGGTTCTAGAGATGTTGGTGCCACAGACAGAGATTTCTGGCTTTATAGTTAGATAAGGGGTAAATAAACAACGTGATATGTTGCCTTTAAGGAGCTGCAAAATGGAAATGGAAAATTATAATCTTGTAATGTCTAATTTGTAAAATGTGTAATTTTACACATTTCCCTTGTACACATATGGTAAATTCAGAGACTTGAATTTTTGAACAGCACAGTTTCCCACAACATATGATTTTAGTGACAGACCTGTTAATAGCTCCACGGGACTGAAGAGGCATATTTTTCTATTTTTATTTTACCGGGATGCCATATTTAAACCATACAGCTGTGAAACCACATAACAATTACTTTTAAGAGACGACCGGCTGGACTAGGTGGGATGGTTGAGTAATATCCTTTCAACTCTCTTATCCCCTCTCCTCCCATCTTTCTCTTTCTGTCAGCCTTCGTGTTCTCCTTCTCACCTCCCACTGCTGAATCGAGCATTGGTGCAGAGGTAAGCAACCTCCCTTGGCTAGAGGTGACCCCCCCCCTGGACACTCCGAGCACCCAAAACACATTCCCTAAATGGACTCTTCTCCCCCCTCAGCCACCGTGGTTGCCGGTGCCCACCGCTGGGTGAATTAGATTGCAGGCTTTTTAATACGGCTCTTAATGGTTTATAAATTGCACGTAATGATTCCTCCTTTCCTCTCTCTCACAATGCTTTTTATGGCCCCTCAGCTTTCCAAAGGAGTGGGAGAGATTTAATATATGGCAGAGGAGGCAGATTGAGGAGGTGAAACTAGACCTGGTCGGCATTCTGCCTGCCCTTAACGCTTCCCCTGGCTACAGGGAAGGAAGCTTTTGAAATAATGCTGGACACTGATGCTATCCTGTAGCACACACCAGCGGGGGATGTGACAATATTGCGCAATGAAATGCTCACCAGAGAAGCTCGAGTAATCAGGAGTTGTGTGTGTGGTGGAAGGAAGGGAGTGTGGCGAGAGAGGCGATTTGTGGTAGAGGCCTCACCTTTGGGAATGCCAGATGTACAGTATGCACATCCCAATCAGGTACAGGATGGAACCAAAATAAGAAAAGGGAGTTGCGTACTCAAAATATCGCCCCCATGTCAATGCTACGGTGAAGTATTCCACTATGGAAGCCTAAAAAAAAGTCATCAAACAGTAGTAAAGTCTGTCTTTCTTTTCTTCCTTGTCTCCTTTTCACAATTCAATATTTTTCTATTATATCATTCGAAAGGTCACAGTACAGATGGAATGAAGACATATGTTCTGATAAAAAACACAACAATAATGTCAACAATACACCAGCGATCACAGAATGAACAGAAGACAGGAATCTGTACATTTATGAAGCAACTGCAGTAAAACATTCAGATCCATTCAAATATTTATTGCTTTTGATTAAACTCAACAGCTCCTTCTAATTGTTAAATTCATCCCAACACTCATTTCTTTCCACAGCAAACACCGAGCCTCCCAAACTGTCAAGAGACAGTAATTAGAGCAGTGTGGGAGGTTTTTAATTCCTTTTGCCGCACAACATGAACGGCAGCCAGCACAAACCTGGTGCTTCACTTGATGGTTCGTTGGCACTAAGTGAAATTCCAATTAACTGACCTGAATGTCTGCAGGGAGTGTTTGTCTGTGGCATGAATGTAATTATGTTTTCTATTTTGTGCTTTGACGTCACTTGGATGCTGACCATCAGCAGCAGCAGTGGGTTTTTTAAGCTGCACCCTTCTTCTTCTCTACACACACGAATGTCCTCTGTGTGTGATTGAGCTTCTGACGGTCCACTGGACAGCAAGGCTGAGGGAGCGAAAGCGAGGGATCATTTGCGTTGTGCGCGGTGAGGCCTCGCGTCAGCATGGCTCAGCTAGACTCCCGCTTACATGGTGGCTGCCACAGCGAGATGCAACATTGATAATGATCACTTCTGTCCACCTGATCGTCTCTTAGGGAGGAAGGCACCGTGAGAAATGACAAAAAAAAAACTTGCTAACCTTCTATCCAATTGAGAGGTAATGTTCTGGAACTGCTCCACGCTGGGCTCTAAAGAAAGGTTCAAACAATTTACTTTGCCAAAGAGGGACTCCTGTCCTAGTTTCCACAGTTTTCTGTGAATCTTCAGCTATTCCCTTTGCTGCCCACAGACCTTTGCTGAGATCAGAAGCTCCAGAGATGGTAGTTTGTCTATATAAATAAATACCTCTGTGTTCACGCACCCTGGTGGGAAAAAAAAACACGAATATGAGTCATAATTTACTGGTACCAAGGTTCAGTGCATTGTGAAAACTCTGAAAAAATCGAATAAGAGGAGACACAGGTGAGAGAAAATGAGAAGGATAAAGTAATGGCGATATAGGATGTGGTTTCCTAAGGGCAGACAGAGTATGGAAAGGTTAAGGAAAACAAGAATGAGGTAAACACAAACAGGTACACACACACACACACACACTCACACACACACACAGAGATAAGGAGTGGTAGAGGAAAATGCTGATCCATGGTCCCTGTCTGGGAAGGCAAAAACAGAACATTGATTCTGCAAGATCCACAAATGAAAAATCCATGGGGGTAAGGAGCTCTTGGGCCCTGCGGCAGAGAAGAGGGCACGAGTGGTCAGGCTCTCATATCACAGCTGACACCGAGCCGGGGCCTCTCGCTGGGTGGCAGCTCGCTGTGCTGGATCCACTGGACAAGAGCCAAAACCAATGTCACCAGCAGAGACAGAAACAGAACATTTACTTTTCACATTTAGGAAGCAATGAGAAAGAGCTTGTATGTTAAAAACTGAGGTGATCACATGGTATGAGGTCAAATACAGATGATGAAACCACAAATAAACTGCTTTTTGTCTATTCCGGTTCCTTTTCCTGACTACTATGCTAGTCCATTTCTAAATTTCAAGAAACCACATTATCCCTCTCTTCCCATGATTCATAGATAAAAAGACTTTTTTTATCTGTGGTTTCATTTGAACTCCCTCTATCAAACTATAGAGGGTAGGAAATACTTTTTTCTCATTACCACCCTCTGTCAGTACATGAATGCACCACTGAGGCACTAATCTGTACCTCTGATATGCTAATCTCTCTGCCCCCCCCCCCCNTTTTTTTTTTTTTTTAAGATAGCAGCCACACCTAAATTCAGAGAGGAAAGGCAAGAGGAAGTCATTAAAGTACGCCCTGCAGGAGCCTGCCTGGTCCTGGGCTGGATGAGATGGGACAGCAGCTCTTTGGGTGTGTATGCACTTGGGTGGNGGGGGTGTCTCAAAGGAAAGGTAGATCCTTTTAGTCACTGGTTCCACTCTGGTTTCCCCTGAGGTAGTCCTGGTCCCCAGCAGGACAGGATAACAATCAGACATAGAGGGAGTGGAGCAGGAAAAATACTGTAGAGCCAGTGGTGCATGTGTGTGTGTGTGTGTGTGGATATGGGAGATTAAAGGTGACAGTCGTCGCTTTGCTTAGACCTGCTCACCTGCCACAATCTGTCAGTAACCAGAGCTGCTCAGTGAAGCGTACTGCACGTGTCATCAGTGTGTGTGTGTTGAGGCGTGTGTGCTCATACTTTGTGCGCACAGGTCTCGATCTTTCTCTTTATTTAACCTGCATTTTTTATTAATATATATGTTCAAAGGAGGCACTCAGGATGCGTATAGGAACTGCTGAGTTTATGTATCGCTACAGCAAAACAATCAGATGAATGTGTGAAATGAAATCTGCAATTATCATTTCAACTGATGCTGTTTTGTGACACTTTAACTACAGATTAACATTGTGACGGGTGTGGTTTGGACCCAAGTGCAGCACACAACACGGACAGTTTAAGTTCTTTTATTGAGTCCACTATCCAACACAGAAGCAGGCAGATCAACAGGCAGGACAAAGCGCTCACACAGAGACTGACAGACGAGGAACCCAGATGCAGGGACAGGTATCGGAGTCGGGGACAGAAGGCTGAGGTGATTACCAGGGGAACGACGAGCAGGTTAGTCCAAGACAGGCAGGTTCGGTAACAGAATGTCAGTCCACAGAAAAACGCTGGAATGTCTTGCATCAGGGATAGCAGAGAACAATCTGGCAATGGGTGAGTGTGAGACTGGGGCTTAAATCCATGCCTAATTGGTAACAATTGGCGACAGCGTCCGAACCTGAAATGAATCAGGCTGATGAATGGAGGTGAGGAACAGAAGACCAGGCAGGCAGAAATGGCAGGTGAGTAGCTGAGGACCAGGCATGCAGAAATGGCAGGTGAGTGGCTGACCAGACATGCAGAAATGTGACAAACATACTTTTGAAAAATGCATTCTAGGTAGTTATATTTATATTCACATTTATTTATGAAGATGCTTTGTGTTTGTAGTATTCTCTTCTTCCAACTTCTGCGTGTTAGCATAATCCAACATATATAAATACATCTGCATTCAGGGTTACAGTGAGAAAATAGGAGAAATAAAAGAGGAAACAGGGACAGACAGAAAGCATTTTCTGCCTGAAGCACCTTAAATGATCATATATGTCTCCTATCAAAAGCTATGAGGTGTTTAATAGTTTGAATATAACCTCTTCATTTGTCACAGGCAATAATCACATTGTTACTCTGCTTTAATGGCAAACCGTAATATGAAATTATATTGATAAGTGTGTGCATGCATGTGTGCATGCATGGGTGGGTGGATTTATGTTAGACAGGGATCTCTGAACATCATTTATTAAAGGTGNTGTGTGCATGCATGGGTGGGTGGATTTATGTTAGACAGGGATCTCTGAACATCATTTATTAAAGGTGGAAATTATGACACCCAGGCAAAAAAACAGTTTATTGACACAGATTAAATATGGTGTGTCGCCTTTAAGGTCCTTTGTGTTTTTCGGCTGTTTCATTTCCAACAATCAAAGAACTCTGGGAAGTTCGAAAGTGCAGTTATGAAGACAAAAGGGGAAAATGTTAGGATGAAAGCAACGTAGTACATTCTAATGAGCTAACAGGAGATGAACACTGCATTTATATGCCCACTGCATTCACATCCGAGCCTCATAACCACATTTGTTGTAAATAAATATGAGCAATCAGCTAAGAACGGCAATAAAGGGCCCATAAAGAGCTGCAAACAGTGAGATGGGATGAAATTGCTTTTCACATAGAGATAGACGGGGGGGGTAGATAAAAATACAAAATGGCTACATCCTTTTTTCTTTGACCTCTGTATCAGAAATCGATGTGGAAGGTCAGGGAAAAATATAAAGGTCGTGGTATTTAGACCATTAGAGCACAACCGAGGTAACAAAAAGGTAACAACAGACGAGCGCAGAGGTTCCAGAAACTGGGAGAAAGGGAGTCAGAGAGGTTAAAAAGAAGTGTTGTATCCTCGGCTCCCTCAGCCCTGCGGCGTGGGGTCACCTCAGAGACTGGAGACTGAATTACCCAGCAGCCCCTGCCGCTCGCTGGATCAGGCGGACAAGGGGAGAGCACAAGAGGAGTTAATGAAGGGAAAAGACAGTTCAGGTCCCCCGAGGGCCTCTAGGCAACATGCCTGGCAAACTCCCACTGCCAAACCTGCTCTGATTGGCTAATTATCAACATGGATTTAGCCCACAGTCAAATTGCTGATTGATTGGAGTGTGTTAAATCTGTCTTTGGTCTCTCCTTTCTGTCTCGCTCTCTCTGGAAACACTCGGCCGCTGGAGTCCCACTGTGGGAGCTGACAGCACCGCGGCAGTACAGTAGCAGGAGGTGACCAGTCCTCCTGCACGACTCCGACACACACAATCACCTCAATTGTGGTGATTTTGTCTCTCGGTGGACATGTAATTAATTTGGGCTCAAAAGAAATATTTGTATCTACAGATAATTACTAATTAAACCGGAATGTGTGACAGAACATTTTTCAAATAGGAACAAGGGAAGAAGGGCCACAGACTCACTCATACTGGGTCAACATAATTCCAGTAATAGATGTTATTTACCATTACCACAGAGGCTGCGGTGTGATTAAACAAGTGCTGCTATGCCTGCTTATATTCATTCATCAGCAATTAAGTAGCTCCTGGTCCGGTAGGAATCTCGTGCCAGGTTCATTAGACTTTACATTAAAAGCTGAAGGGAATTAATGCTGTGTAGCTTATTGCTGTTAACATTAGTCACGACTGTTACTGTGACTGTTCTTCAGCTGTAAAATCTTGATGCACACAAGCATTCTGGGAAATGGTTTTGATACAGCAGCTTAGTCATTCTACAGCTCATACAGTTTACAGCATTCTCTCAGGGACACACTCGGAGGTAATTTGGCTGTTTTTGGGCCCGATCCCCCCCCCGTTCAAACTCCAGACTTTTTGATGGTTGTAAAGATTATCTTGCCAGATTCTGCTTTGCTGTAAGGTCTGTTAAAGGCAAAATATGCTCCATCAGAAATGCCTGTTGGAGAGTCATGAGGTGGTGCAAACCCCCTCTCCACCAGTCAAATTGAGGGGGTCTGTGTCAGATGAAATTTGTGACTTTCTGACTACACCACTCCTCAAGGCACGCCCGCTTCACACGGAGATTGACTGGATGTGTTGAGGTGTGAAAGTGTGGAGGGTTTTATTTATTTTCTCTCTCTCTCTCTCTCTTTTCTGTGACTGTGTCCGTGTGCCATGGAGAAAACTGAAAGTGAAACCTTTGCTCCATTATTCCCATTTATATTCCTGCTTACAATAGAGTGCAAATTACAAAAAAAAAAACCACACAGAAGACTTAGAATTCATGTTAATAATTCCTCCCCTCTGCTTTGTGCTGATATCCTTGTTTATATGATTAATCGTGTTGAGATTACTAACACACACACACACGCACACACACACACACACACACACACACACACACACACACCTCTCCTCTTTTCACCCACCTTTCAGTGCCCAGAAAAGGTACAAACACAGTTGCTTCCCAGCAAGGTCTCCAAACTAGTCACATGGACCGTGTGGGATGAAGCATTCTGCAGCCTCACATATGATTTACTTCCTAATATCTGCCTGGAAAACTGATTTCAAACTGCAAATATTAACCAACCCAACTTCCTGTAGTTCAGGAAAACGTTGAGGACTGCAGATGACATAGGCTGTGCAACATGACTTGGAAAGGCGAATCGCCAATTTGAAACCAAGCTGACTTAAGTAGAAGAGGTCATAAATGCAACAGCAAATACATGATAATAGAACAAATGAGAAAGATTAGAATTTATAGGGGTTTTTTTTTGTGTGTGTGTGTGTGGCATAAAAATTATACCTTTTTATGTACCTACATAGATTTGTACAGACACCGTCTCATGACTTCATCCATTTTCTTGTTCTGTTTTTGCTGCAGAAAAGCACGACATCTACCATAGCTAGTTTTTTGTCCGCTACATTATGTCCGGGATTGATCACAAGAGATTTTGAGATTTCCAGTTTTCAGTTGGGACTCTGATTGACCCGAAGCAGACAGGCTTACCCAAACCTGATTAGCTAACTAATTACTAAACTAAACTAACATAAACTAATTTTCAAAATAGCGACCCCACTGAAAGGGACAAGAGGACAGTCAGCCCTGATCCAAAATAGACCTGAGGATAATTAGACCTGATCCAAAATGCAGTCGATCCAAACATACCCACACAGAGAGTAAATACAAACACCAGCAGCAGCATGAGCCTCTTCACATAGTGGTGTAGACACCCACGTCCACTTGCTGCCCACATGAAAAACAGCACGATCAACTAAGGAAAAAAAGTTTATAGAGTTCATAAAGTTGCAATCTTATTGTCTTTACAAGATAAGAGTCCTGAAATAGATCCATGAGTAGTTTTTGTCTTTGGTAATCCATTTTAGAGTAAAATCCCTTTAAGTGGTCCTCTATCTGGTTAGCTTAGCTTCTTTCTTTCTTTCTTTCTTTCTTTGTTTTTGCACATTTTGGCCATTTTGAATAGGTTTGGATTTGTGTGGCACACACAAGGATTAAAATGGCGTCAGTTTACTAAATGCTTTATAAAACTTCAGTGCTTTTTTCTGTCAAGCTCAAATGTTGTACCTTATAGATAAGAAATGTGGAAACCAGAAAATGTGAAAGACAAAGAGTTTTATTTATATGGTAGAAATAAATTCAATTTATATTAAAAAAAAAAAAATTAAATCAAGCTCGCGTTTTAAAGAAATGTGACTTTTNTTTTTTTTTTTTTTTTTGTTTTGTTTTGTTTTTTTTTCAGAGAAATAAATTCAGTGATCCAGGGTGTTTTAATAGTACAAGTGTCTTCTTTAATTTTCTCTATTTATTATGCTTCTGTGACATGTATATGGAGAGATATAAGCATAAAAACAAGCATATAACACAGACAGAAATGCCCTACTGCTTTCTGCAATAGGGCATTTACTATAATCCAAGCTATATTTTGCATCCAAGCTACTGCAGAAAGCAGCTTGGATGCAAAATATAAAATACAGTACATCTTACATTTTACATTCAAGCCAATATAATTAATGTAATGACAATATAGTAAAAACATTAAATGAACTTTGTTTTTTAGAGTATTGTTTGCTGTATCTTTTTTTAAATATAAAGACTGTACATATTTACTTTTATTGCGACGTGGGAGTACATAAAAAAAGCTTTCCTTTCTTTCTTTGTGTGGTTAATTCAAAGTGAATCCATTGATGATGTTTGTGAAAGAACACGAGATGAAAAGGAAACGAAAGAAGGGTGAGCACAAGTTGTTTGCAACAAAATACAAGAAGGTACAATTTGCTCGCTATTTCCCTATTTTCCAAGTGTCAGAATCCATTTCACTGCTCCAGGCAACACAATAAGGGCTGAATGTTACTCATGATGCATAATGAGGTGGATACACTTTACTTGTCCTCAGTCCCAGCAGAGAACTTTATTGGTTAGTAGGATCCTGAATCCAAACCTACATTACCAAGACCGAAAGAAAAGAGGTCTCATAAGAGAGCAGATTTAGCTTCGTGGTTACAGTCCACACAACTCTTCAGGATGTCGCCTGCTATTCTGCTGCAGTGCATCCTGGGACAGGACATCTATAGCGGTCCCAGGGAGCCCCAGGGGAGGCTGGGGGATTAGCTCTGGCCTATCTCTTTAGAGCTGGGAATTAATTAAGTAATTATGGAAGGCAGGCAGGGGGATGAAATATGCATGAGCCCTGATTGGGACGTTTGTGATTGTGTAATCTAATTTCAACCAGCAGACCATTTCTGTCAGACAGGTAGAACAAACCATATGTTTCCCCACACACACAAACACATGCACACACACATACACACATAATATTGCTTTCAGGGTAAGCAGAACATAACAAAGATCACTGTTGGCTGAAAGAAATTTTGAGTTTCTCATTATGATAATTAAAATGGGATAATCAGAGTGGATTAATCACCATAGTAATGAGGATTGAACAGCAGATTATGTCTTATTACCTAATCCTTAAAATTGTATTTGTATAAGCATGAGATTAATATGTAGTGTCCAATTAATAATGAAATGATTGATGAACACGTGTTTCAATTTGAATATTTTTGTAAAATTCTTTTGGCGATTTTTATTATTATTTTTAGCAGGGGTTTTGTGCCTATTCAAACTGAGGGGGCATGTGCTCAGTCAATATTTCTTTATTTAGTTTCTTTTGCTGAGACAACGGTAATAATCTGCAGTGTATAAAAGGCTCCCGTTAAAACCCCCTTCTTTGAAAAGCATTTTAGTTTGTTCTGTAAACATGGAAGCTCCCACGTGTTTATCCCATTATCAAACAGCCATTCCCTCCAACTCCTTTGTTTAAGGGAATTGAAATTTACTCGAAGTACTTGTAAGATTTTTTTTTTTTTAAATACATAGTTCATAAAGTTGAAGACTCAGCACAGACATCCTTGGTCAGCAGCTTCCATTAGTGTAGCGGATATCACTTTTTCCTCACGAGGAATACAAACATAAAGGTCCCCGGGTCACAATCGAGTGGAAAGAGCTTAAAGGACCATACCATCCATTTTGCATGTTTGAGCCTAACATATTCAATTTTCATACATGTTAAGTTACTGACAATCATTTCCCAAAGAATAAAACCATATTTCAGCTTTCCTGATATTTTACAAAATCTCTCAATCTTTCAAAATCAAATATTCAAGCAATACACCCACCTTAAAACTTGATGTTTCTCCTGCTACTAGTTACACAGCCTTATGAAGTCATGGTCATTTAAATTTTTTGATAAATGCTGGTCTTCTTTTGGGACTATATTCCCCGGTGGAGACATACATTCACCCTGTGCTTTTTAATGCGCTTAAACAATAAACTCACAAAACTTTAAAAAAAAAAAAAAAAAAANAAAAAAAAAAAAAAAAAAAGCAAACAAACCCTGAATATATGTGTTGTTCCCAATAATGGATTACCTATCTCAAGAACGTTTCAAGTGTCAACAAGTTGATTTTAATAGCGTACCAGAAAGAACTGAAACCAATGGAGGTCTGGAAGGTGGAAAAACAATTTTTTTAATTCATTATTCCAGTAGCATGCTTTGGGAAATGATTGTCAGTAATGTTATATTAAAATTGAATATATTAGGGTCACTCACTTTATAGAAGATGAAGTTATTGTAAGCATTAGCATAACATTATTGGACAAGTATGGCTGATCTGCACTGAAACATCATAAGAACGAGAGTTTGATCCAAAGTATGAATAGACAAATAACAGATCAGCTTAGTTACGGCAAATTATAAATGTGTCAACATGAAGTTGTAAAACTGTGCCCCCTAAAAAAATTAACTGCATGGTCTTCATCATTATATTTTTCATTATATTTGCTTTGAATTCTGCTGTGGTTTACTGTTTCTTTGCTGTTCTCCACTGGTCTCTGTTTTTATTGATGGACTTGAAGGTCTGCTTGCGGCAAAGAGTTCTCCCTCTTCTCTTCAACAGTACTTCCTGCAGAAGACTCAAACACGAGTCGATACCAAACAAGAGAACAGTAGCCACAAGATATACCACAAGAAAGACTGTCACATTCTCAGGACACACGCACACACACACACACAGTATCTCATGCAACACAGATCTTCAGCTTAACCACAAAGGCATACAGCATATAACTGCGCACACACACGCACACACACACACACACACACACATACGCACACAAAGCACAACCAGGCTCCTATTTCCTCTCAATCACCTGCAAGTCTATCGACCCAGGTGCATCCTCCTTCCTTTCATTTATTTTGCTTTTTTTTTCATGTATTGACTTGCACATTGGTGTATTAGCAAAGCTGCATCACATCATGCTGGAATATCATGTTCTACTTTTGACCATTTGTGTCCTTTTGCATCCCTCCAGCATTCTACCCGTCATTAAGCTGAACATTCAGTGTAACAATGCTTCCTTTAATATGCTTCAATTAAAGGAAGAGGTGAGTGTTCAATAAAAGTGTGAGTGTAACAGCCTTAAAGGAGGGGGAGTGAGTGAATCCCTGTGGTTTTTTATCTTTCGCTATATGCTCTAGTTCACTGAAGCAGTGCAGTGGGAACCTCCAGTATTTAAACTAGTCCCCAGTGCTTGAACCCTGCTCAGAAAGCAGAACATAAAGCAGACAGATGAGACGATAGACAGAGAGGAGAGGAGAGATGAAAGGCTGAGGTGTGCCCTCCAAAGGGAACGTGGGAGCCCGGCAGCACACTTTGGGTGTATGATTGTTCCTTTGTCTCTTCTAGACGCAGAAGGAGCTGCTTTAAAGCAGTCTGACAGCAGAAGGCCTCTAAGTCTGATGTTTAAAGTTCACGTTCGTGCCGCTCTCGGATGTTTTACATCATGGGATTACTTCCTATAGGACAGTAAAGGCGTCGTTGAAGAAGAGAACTTAAGAACTTTGAACTTAAGAAATCTGCACTACACAGGAGGTCAGAGATCTCGGATGAATTGAGCCAGTGTCCAACCAGCAGCAATCCCCATCATGTATTCTTGAAATATCATAGAAGATGAGAGGAGCAGGTGTGTCTGAGGCATCACGTCCACCTCTCCAACCCGTCTGTTCCCTGTAAGCTGGTGTGATTCTTGCTCATTAATTCTGTCTCAGGTTACGACCCACCTTACAGTATAATGCTCCCCTATTTGTTCTCCGTCTGTCACCTCAAGTCACATTTGCAGAAAAAGATGAAACATTTTTGTGAGGTAATTTATCAAGCTTCTTCTTGCTACCATCCCTGCTCCTCTTTGCCATTTTCTCCATGTGACATGAAAGGCAGCTCATATTTCATGCTTTCATTTTGATATTTAGTCAATAAGTGTGTGTGTGTGTGTGTGTGTGTGTGTGTGTGTGTGTGTGTGTGTGTGTGTGCTCAGTACTGTGCAGTCTGTGTTTGTTTGCTGGATTGCTTTTGCCCCTTTGTCATTTATACCAGCTAAAACAGCTTGAAAATAAAGTGATATTTCAGTCTAATCACTGATGAAACATTCGTGACTGAAAACACTCTGCATCAATGATTTTTTCCTCTTTCTGTTTATAACACACAGAAGTTATCATCACATGCACATTCCACAAGTTCCTCTTCCTGATTTGAGGGCTTATATGGAGTAGACCTCAACTAACTGATTTGTATGCATTTGACTATAGATTTGCATCCTTTTTATAAATGAAAAAACACCTCAGCCAGAAGACCACAAAGGTCAGAGAAAAGCACTATGTCCTTAAAAGAAGAAAAATTCACAAATGTCCCTCTGGCCTCCACTTACACTAACAAGCTGCCAATATATTGATTATCCCCATTTACAGATGTCCAGCGCAATTTGTGGAAAGGCCACTGAGCTCGGAGCGCACGATCATTAAGCAGAGCTTCTATTCCAAGCAATGGAATCTATATTTAATTTAATTTAATAACAGACATGACATGTATTATCTTTGCTGAGTGCAATCGTATTCATTTGAAAAGATTTTATGTGCCAGTCATTTAGCACCAGAAAAGAGCTGCTATTTTTCTATTCCCTTCCCCGCTTCTACCCACATCTGCCTCCCTCCTCTCCTCTCCTCCCACCGTGGCTGTGTTGGCTTCCACCTCCAGAAATGAGGTGATATTGGCGAAATGGGAGACCATGTCCAGGCAAACAGAGCATGCCCACACCTGAGCTTTTTATAGCTAATAAGATGACCGCTGGCTGGCTGTGCGGGGTCAGGGCCTGTGTTATCCTGTCTCTGTCTGGAGAAATTCAACCTATCATTATCAGCTTGATTGGCTGTCTAAGTCAGACACTTAATAATAGTGTCCGTTCAGGTTTGTGTGAGGAATATGGGAAAAATGTCACTCAGTTGTACTGACAGTTTTCTGTCTTTACAGCAAAGGTAAGCTGCAACATTAAATCTTAGTGACTCATAAATTCTTGCTGGAGCCATCCTTCTGTGCTGAATTGTATTTTGGGGTATGATGGAGTACAATCCAGGCAAGCATCAAATTAGAATATAAGAATTATTTTGTGTTGTATCATATTTGTCAATACAAGGATCTCGATTAATGTGATGTGTTATAAATCTAAACAAGGGGTGGGGTTAAATAAAGATATAGACAGTCCAGTGCCATGTTGAATAAGTTTGGATGCCTAAACATGCAAAATTAGATTATGTTAAAAATGAGTTAAAGTATGTCATGTTAATTAACGAATGTTCAACGCTTCTGTGCCATCAGTGAGCATCACTATGCCTATAACACCTGACCCAGTGTTAATTTTTGCATCCCTAAGTGTGAATCACACAATTATTGTAGCAAATCATCATGTGGCAGCAGATGCAAGAATTGGCTAAATCCAATTCTTATTCAAAACTTTTTACCCCAAGGCGTTCCCCTACATCGTCACAAACACTAATTTTGGGTGAGTATTTGAGGGGTACATGCAACAGAAGTGAAAGTTTTGTCTAAGTATTGAATTTAGCCAAATTTAACAAAAATATATATATAAAAAATTCATGTACTTTTTGGCAATGGAATTGAAAACATAGTAATATTTTTGAAAGCAGGTATTTAAAGAGACTTTATGGATCTTCATAAAAGCAATTCATGTAGGAGGTTATAATTTTCTATATTCATATATTATACTGTTTAATAACAGCAAACACCTGCACCTGGCTATCTGTAGTGATGTTCCTACAAATTATAAATGCAAAGAAAAGCTATGACTGTTACTATAATATAATTTAATAACTACTAAATGTAATCTAATATCACTTAAAACAGTGCTGGATGAAAATGAAGCACAAGCACACTTAAAAACACAAGCAGAAGGAGTAATCATCCTGAATTGGTCTTGAAAATGACGTTGGCTTCCATTTCCAAACAAGTTAAAACATCACAAATTGGCACGTTCACACCATTATAATGTGTGAAGATGCCATATTTTA
The DNA here is from genome assembly GCA_014773175.1 of Lucifuga dentata. Lineage (NCBI taxonomy): Eukaryota > Metazoa > Chordata > Actinopteri > Ophidiiformes > Bythitidae > Lucifuga > Lucifuga dentata. The sequence goes on from VXCM01000338.1 coordinate 30,184, forward strand.
ACCTGCTAAAATGTTTTATCTGTGTGTACAGACGTTAAGATCTTGCGTGATAACACAATGGCAATATCTGAACTGATATCTCTTGCTTTTTTATATTGTAAATCAGTTTTTGTTTTGAGGTTTCTATGCTGCATGAAACTAATTTAAATGTATTATGCAAATCTCCATTGTTTAACATGTACATTTATAATTACGAATGTTGTAACAAACTGAAAATACTCATACTTAAAGGACAACACTGGTGATTTTATATGTTTGAGCCTAATAAATATAACCTGCATACACATTACATTACTGCCCACCATTTTCCAAAACATTCTACTGGAGTGGTAAACACTAGAATTGTTTTTCCTGCCTGTCAGATGGAATGAATTGGCATTGATCTCTTTATAAAGAGGGACAGGAGGATGGACTTTATCTTCAGATGATGAGCAGCTTTGGTAAGTCTGATGGATTTTTATTTGGCTGGAATCTGTGGGGAAGCCTGTTGAATCTGATTGTGTTATTTGTGTTTTACAGCATTTTTGCTTACTTGATGGTCGTATGAGTAAATGTGATGGTTGTTGTGAGTTTGTTCTTGTTTCTTTGGTAATGACACTGATTTAGGCTATGCCATGTCTATATGTGATGCAGCATCCTGTCATAAAGCGTAATAATGCTACATCCTATTCATATCTCTGCAGTTAGTGTGTTGTAACTCTTATACCCTCATGTTAAATCAATTTATTCCACTAGATAAAGGTTCTGTCACTGTGAATATGGGCTGATTATGATGAATAACAACAGCCTATAGTCCTAGTGTCATGCTGAGGTTATTAGAAGGTGGTTTAATTATGGGAGGATAGCNAACAGCCTATAGTCCTAGTGTCATGCTGAGGTTATTAGAAGGTGGTTTAATTATGGGAGGATAGCATTGAAGGCCTAGATATAAAATACACAGCCCACCACTGACACCAGTAAACATAGTGGAGACTCGAATTAGTCAGGTTATATTAAGAAAAGAAAGACAGATTTTGTGTGAGTATATGAACAAGTGTATAAATGACCGGTTACACTAACACAGTCATATTGTTAAGCTAATTAGTTATATATATATATATATATAAATGTTAAGCTAACATTTATATTGTTAAGCCAGCACAGTCATATTGTTTAGGGTAGTATTGTGCTCGGTCCATTCTTGATGGCAGGCAGAAGTGCAGCAGCTGCAACTGTGGAGTATTATTTCTATCCAGAGCTGTCAGCGTTTCCCACCAGATCAAGGCTGTGATTAATAAAATGGGCCTCCTATTCCCCCTGCAGCCCCTTCTCACCTTCTCCCTTTACACAGCCTCTGTAGCACATGCTTGTGTCATATAGTGTCCACACCTCCGTCAGCTTCTCTCCTTATTCTCATTCTCTCCTTCTGGACATCAGTGTTGTTCTCTTTTCCACCTGCGCACAGAGAAGTCGTTTCTTTTCTTCCCTTTTTTCCCCCCACTCTCTCTCTCTCTGGAGCTCAGGGTAAATGATGCATGGTGGACTCGCAGCCGCTCAGCGATCATTAGTGAGGTGGCACAGGTGAACAGGAGCGACGGATGATGAAGAGAGGGAGGGATGGAGGGAGGAACAGAGGACAGCAAAAGTCCTGTTTCCGCCCCGAGGCGTTTCCCTACATCGTCACAAAACTCGAAGTTGTTTGTGTAAAACGCTAGTCGCTGGCATTCCTTACGCCAGTGGCCATTAATCTAGACACATAAAAAACACACTCGTGCAGACACACACAAGCGCAGACAGAAATGAAGCCATAATGTTGCTCTCACTGATGAAACACTGACTTCCAGTGTCCTAAAGCCCTGCGCTACCATAAAAAAACTGGACTCACAGCATGGTGAATGTGCTGAGCAACCAATATTATGAAGTGTACATAATGTTTCCCTCATGAAATATCATCACTCAACAATGCCCTGACGCCTCTCATCATAAACAAAATTTGGGTTTATAGTTCATATCAGGACTAATAAACTGAGACATTACCTGCCAAAGGCCCACGGTGGTTTGAAAAAACTTACTGGAGGAAAGATTGAACATGCAATCATCATCTTCCCGTCTATCAATTTTTCTTTGATATTATGATTTCTTACAGCTGATGAACTGATTTGTAGCTTTGTGGCTGTAGGTGAATCTTCTGACAGATGTAATGTTTAATTAGTGTTCACACCCACTCTCCCTGCAGCTCTGAGTCTCACCACCGCACAACAGCGCTTCCTTTTACCCACACACACTCTCTGTACCTTAAACAACACAGGCAGGATAAACACAGCAGTTCAAACACTTTTTTTTTCCTTCTTTGTGTGACTCTGCACGACATCTGTAATGTGTTAAAAGAAATGCTACAGATCTAATCTACAGCTGGTTGCATGCAGCTGTAGTTCCATGTGCTAACACTCCAAACTTTATAACATACATCAAACACTTACCACCGAAGAACTCAGCCTCATTTGTTCACATTATGTCCCTTATGTTAACAAGGTGGAGATATAAAACAGTCATAAAGTCAGTGGAGACTGAACTCTCTTTTTACACTCCTGCTTAAATATTTTGCACAAACAATCATCATTTAGCTCCTCTGGCACGTTTACTGATGATGCCTCAGTATGCAGAGAGGAGATCTCAGTCTGATCACAGCCATCAGAGAATAAGACGAGCATTAAGCTTTCTACCTTTCCTGAACATCAAAAAAAACAAAACAACAAAAAACATTTGGACATGAAGGTAAACTCATCATATGTAGAGATATCCTTTTATGGAATTATGAGAATTAAAGAACAGGTCCACATTTTGGTCCCACTTCTCCCAACTTTAAACTTTTTTCAGTTCATCAGCTCTTTTGTCCAGGTCTGCTTCATTCTACTCATGGCACTCAGTACGTTTACATTCATACGTACATACTGTGAAGGTCATATGCATGGATGAAATTAATAGGATTCTGTCATATGCCGACTCATTGCTTAATTAGCGTATGAAATGAAGTACGCAGAAGTGAGAAAATGCATGCAAAGGTAAATCGCCTTACAACCTCATAATCTAGGCCTGTTACACCAGTTTTGATTTATGCTGATTTGCTCTGATTTATTGCCTTATTTGAAGTAGAACTGAAGTTTTAAAGTGCATGAAAATGTGACAGTGGCATCTCATTCTGTCTGTATTCTATCCTGAACCATTTTTAGCTCCTATTCCAGGTTATAGGTGATCTCCGATTGCTCACGAACTGATGGGTAGAGTTGTAAAATGAGATCAAACATCATTGATTGGTCAGATCAAAAATTCCCCAGGTAGAGAACTACCATTATTAAATGCCCACATCTACCTTGTTTTTGTACTAAGAAAAACAAAAGTTTGCGGTACAATTAGCATACCTCAGAATTAGTTGTGCAAAGAAGTGCAGAGAAAAACAGTACGAGTGTCAATGACGTCTCTCTTTTGCTGGAGACATCAGAAATAGCCGGAAGGAGGAATTATATCAGAAGGTAAATTATGTGTTTGTGTTGTTGGATTGACGTTGCAGCAGTGCAGATGTTACTTGCGCTAATTTCCATTATCTTTGGTGTATTTGAAATGAGACGCAAAGGCCAGCGAGGAACTCCACTCGTTCCTATTCGGTTTAGTCCAAACTTTTGCAAGTGTCTGTACAAACAGATTACACAGAGAAAAGTATAAATATTTGTCCTTTTGGAGGAACATGGGCTTTTGTTGAATTGCATGAGGACCCTCTGTTCATCAAAGGCTGGTGTGAGATTCTGAATTGGTTGTGTCTCTTCTATTGACTCTATTAATTCTACAGATTTTAGAATTCACTCATAGATTCAAAATGTTTGGTAATAATGATGGTGAGTGCTGAAGTTCTTTGTTTTTGTTACAGCCTGTGTTACATTTTTCTTTATGCTAATTATAGGATATAGTGGATTTGCCTCTTTTGTAATGTTAGATTTCAACTGCTTGTTTTCATATATATATATATATATATATAACATTTTTTCAAACATTTCATATTCTTCATCAGTTTTGAATGTTCCCTGATTACCTGAGCGTTTATTGACTTTTTTATGTGACAGTTGAATTCAGCTATTAGAAGAAGATCGTCTTAGTTTTGCTTCTTTGGGGAGGCTTTAATGACATTATTTACATTTAAAATATTGATATATAGACTTTTTAAAAAAATAGTGAGTCATGAATTAATTAAAGAAAAAAGAAAATTCCCCTTAAATATAGTAGCTTTTGTCATAATTTCTCCATCATCAAGCAACGACAAACTGACCTTCATGTACAGTATAACTATTTTGATTTTTCAAAGTGGCCATTTTAGTCCAGTTAGATGTACTAAAAGCAGCTACAGTCAGATTCTTTCATTTTCCACATTGTTCTGTCACCTTTAATTTTATTAACTTTTCTCCCCCAGAAGCAGAGGGAGAACAGAGTTTCTAGGGCAACAATCAGTGTAATTGTCCTAAGTCTGACACATGCAACTGCTAAAAGCCCGGAAGCCCAACGGCCCAGGTGTACCCAGGGATTACTAAGGTGGAGGACAGGTGAAGTCAATGCACACTGACAGGGACACACACACACGCACATTCTGTCTTGCTCTTTAGAACACGGACAGGCATGATCTAATATGTGCACAAACTCACTAACAATCCCAAAGCATAACCATATGCTTATGTCAACATGTGCGACTAAATATTAGCTAGTTACTTAGTTGTTGGACAAAGTTTATAAGACTTTTAAAGAGAAATGGACACAGAAGGACACAGCTCTAGAATTTAATCAATCAACCCTCAAGCAAAATTCTAATGATGAATATTATTAATTTTTTCCCACAGATGATGTTTTTTTTGGTTCACTGAAAGCCTGCAGATTTGGCTGCCTTATTTGTCTTACTCACTGCTACCAGAATCTATTAAACAACTTCTCCTCTGGCCTGCGAGAAATAATTAGTCTACCGGATAGGTCAACTTAATCATTCCTGAAAATAATATTCAATTATCTCCACGGCAACTTCTAGAGCATGCCTCCTATTTTTAGCCCCCCTCTGTTTTACGGAGATAGCCGGTTTGATCGTTTTTTTTGTGTCAAGCCTGCAACAGAAAGCAAAGAAGAGTCAGCAGTGCTAAACAGCCCTCGGTGGATAACCTATTATATCTTAATAATTGCTCTTCCTCATTGTCTCTTCCTCTGTATGGTGCACTGTATGAAGTCCATCCCACTCCATCATGGCTCTTCCTTCCCGCAGCTTCCCTCGCTAGGTTTCCACTGGTTGTCCTTGACTTACATCTTCAATTAGTCTTAGAACAGGGTAGAACAAAATCATAACTTATGGCAAGTACATTGCCATCATCTCAGTAATTATTGAGGATATGTGCTGGAGAGAGGCAGGAAAGGACAAAGTGGTTAATTAAAACATGCGTTTGAAGAAAAACTGTTACTGTGCACGACCTCATCAAAGGCAGATGTGTCACCAAAGACAGTCATATAAAACCTCTGGAATCAGCTCATTATCCTAGAGCGATATATATACACACACACACACGGTGAGAGACACCACCAAGCAAAACAACTCTTAAATACAGGATCTGCAAATGATCAGGGGTAATGTCACGTAAGAATACACCCGCTGTTCTCGTAACACAAAGCGTACGGTTATTAGACCAAAGAGCAGCGAAACAGAAACACAATCAGAAACTGCAACATGCACAGACATGTAAACACAAACTGCATTTACAGCTCCACGAGGCAAATGGATGCCTCACACACAACCTGCAAACTCATTTCACGGTGACCTCTCTCGCCCTCACGCACGGTGCCTGTCAATGTCTCTCTCACCGTTTCTGACTCTGACACTTTCCATAGGGTTTCTCTTTCTCTCTTCAGTCACAATGAAGACTTGGAGAATAAATAAATAAATAACCCAAACTGTTATTTTTCTTTGGAAAACTGAGAAAAAAAAATCTCATCTCATAATGGAGTAACTGAGAAGCATTGCGTGTCCTGTTGTCATGTTGAAGTTGGATTTGACAAAAGTACAGCATGATACCCTGTTGGGTGATATCTTAGAAAGATCTCGCTCTTTCTCTTTCTCCTCCAATATCAGAAATTTCAGACTTTATTCAGATTTTGTCTCAAGAATTTTGTTTCACTCTTAAATATGTAACACTGGGGGTGTTTATCTTATCTCAGTATCTAAATCAAGCTGGGTCAAAACCGTTTTCTCACTGTCAGTGTGACTCGACAAAAAAAGGTGGGATTGAGTTCTACACTCAGCACACATCAGACAGTGATACTGCTCACTAAAAGTAATGTGAGAAAAAGGCAAAAGTAATTATGTGACATTTGCAAAGAATAAATGTCAATTTTTGTTTTATTACCAAGTTTAGAAGAATAAGGAAGGAATCCAGAAATCCTCTAAAGCACAAAGATGGTGTGTTTTAAGCATCCAGAGGTGCCAACAGCAGTTTGTTTGAAATAAACTGAAGAAGATGAGGGTAGTTAGCAGGAGTAATGATAGCTTTCATGACTTAGAGGGCCATAATAAATACCACCTGCATACATGTTACGCCACTGCCAACCATTTTTCAAAACATAAAACCATATTTCAGTTTTCATGTAATTTTATCAAATCCCCTAATCTTTCAAAAGCAAATATTCAGGTGATACATCCACCTTAAAATTCAGTGTTTCGTCTGCTAACACTTGTGCATAATTTTACAAGGCATGGTCTTTTGAATTTTTTGGTTTTCTGCTGGGATAATATTCCCTGGCAGAGACATGCATTTTCTTCTGTGTAGCTCCATACTGAATCTGTCTTGAAACGCTAGAATTAAACTATTTTGACAGTGAAATTTAGTAGATGTTTTGTGATGGGTTACCTATATCTAGCTCGTTTCAATTCTCTGCAAGTTGATTTTATATCACACTGGAATGTATTGAAACCAATGGCAGTTTGGAAGGTAGGAAAAGCCATTTGAAAATGTACCAGTCCGATAATATGTTTTGGAAAATATTGGCAGTAATGTACAGTAACTGCTATGCAGGTTGTATTTAAAATCACTGAAAAGAAAAGAGCGTTGCCTACTGAAACTTTCACACAAATTCAAAGTAAAAGACATGACTACAGTACAGGAAAAACAACAGAAAAGTCTAAAAAAAATTTTTTTTTTTTTTTGCATAATTACCTCAATCTTATGAGTGGAAGATAAATTTCTTTACCAATGGAAAAAAAAAAAATAGTTTACAATAACCGCTTTAAAAATAAATCTACATAAGAGGAACTAATTGCAACACCAAAGCAATACTCATCTCTAGTGCCCACTCACCAATCAGAGATTATCATCACTGCCACGGCCCTCTTACAAACGACTTTCATTATGACAGGTGCTGCAGATGATCCACAGCTCTCTCTCTCTCTCNCCCCATTAGAAATACGCTCATTTATGAAAGGGTGCTCTCTTGTGGCCACCAGAGCAGTAGCAGGGATGGGGATGCAGGATTGACAGGAAATAATATGCTCTCATAAACCAAGATCTGATGCTGCTAGACATCTTTTATATAGCCTCCAGACTGCTGTCTAGAACAGGCAGAGGCAGCAGAGGAAAGGGATTGATCTCAGTTATTGGATTTGAAGTCCCTGGATATGAGAATAAACATATAAAGAAGCCTGAAAAATAGATGTAGATCTCACATAGATAGATAGATAGATAGATAGATAGATAGATAGATAGATAGATAGATAGATAGATAGATAGATAGATAGATATTAAAATTAGACAGATATTAAAAGCTCACAGACTCAACCTCACTTGTCTGCTTTCAAACCTCGTTGCCTTCTGTCTCTTTGAATCCGGAGCGGAGCGCTCTGGGGTCCGGGTTTTCCATCTCTCCCCTCCCTATTTCCTCCTCGATTGCTACTAGTTTACCTTCACTTGTTCAGTCTTCTCTCTGAGAGGAGGAGGAAGAAGGACGATACTGTATGATTGGCCAGGCAGGGACTGGTAGTCCGGAGGCTGGCGTTGTGCGCCGCGTTGATCCCCGTGTTCTTGTTTACACCGTGAGGACAGGGACGAAGCCAGACACCCTGGAGCCACAGCGGGCTCAGGAGTCCAGTCTGAAGCGCACACGGCCACCTGACAGCAGTTTCCCCTTGGTACTTAATCGTATGGTCTGAATTCCAAGTCTGGCTTTGCTGGGAATCGGGCTCCCTCGCCTCTGTTCATCCAGAGCCATGACGTGCTCAACTTTTTGGTGACTTTTGTGGCGCATCTGCGCTTATGGCTCCCCGTCAAGCCGGGCACAGGCGGAGCTGGAAAGGAACGCTACCTGGAATCGAACCGTAAAATTGTTCATTAATACCCAGGGGGGGTGTGTGTTCATTGGACCCCCTCAAACTTTGATTACGGAAGGACGGAGGAAGATTTGCCATCTTTATCAGCAATCCTCAAGCTGTTCAGAGACGGATGTTTAGAGACGCAGCCTGTTTGCGTCAAGAGGCGAGAGCCAACTATTTACGACATTAAACTTCTTCTTGGTATTTGATTTTTATTTTCCTGTCACTCGTACATTTTAGAGGAAAAGACTTTGTTTGAGAAGCGCCGCTTGGTGCGTCGGTGTATTGCAGGTTACGCTGTGTTCGCAAACCGGGACGCTTCGCAGCAGCGTAGCCGGAAAAGATGCTCTCTGTTCGGATGCATCGTGAGCAAGGTCTCGGTCCTCTGCTGCTTCTCCTCCTGGTTGGAGGACAAGTCGTTTCTGGCACAGGTAAGCTTGATTTCAGCGTGGACTTTACTCAGTGGAAGTGAAAATGTGCTTATGTGCCATGACCGCAGCCTTTATGAAACACACTTTTACGCGCGCGTATAGATATGGGTCTTGGTTGCTTTCAGATTAATTCCAACCATTAGGAAAATAAATAGAATTTGTGCTATTTTCTAAAAATGTGGGAACCTTGAATTTAATTATAGTTTAATTTCTGATCCATTAGAAGTAGATGCGTGTTGATTGTTTAATTAAAAGCAACGGTGTGTGTGGAAGCCTGCTGACCAACACTTGTAACCTAAAGCAATGTGTCGAGTACAGTAGAGGAGGCAGGAGCTCTCCTTTTCTACTTGGAGCGGAAAAATCAAACTCCCCCGTTGCGCAGGGAGTAATTAAGGTTTTGNAAAAAAAAAAAAAAAAAAAAGACACATTTGCTGTGCTTAAGGTGAACAGATTTTTCCCAGGGGAGATACAGCTAAATTTACGGATGACACGTGTCTTAGCTAAAGTTGTATATTGAAACACTGGATGATGCTGATCATAAATGTTTAAACATTACTTTATTAGTCATGGGATTACAGAGCCAAAGAACATTGCAGGCTTTGATCAGGGCAGAGCAGACTTTTATCATTAGATTGTCCTGTGTTAATGCCATCAAAGGCTGCAGCCAGCTCTAATGGAGATGAAATCAGTTGGCACACTGGGCAACTCACTCTTGGTGAGCCAATTTGACAGGACCTGGATACCAAGGTGACACTGCCCAGTGCAACGTTCCGTTAATGGTTTCCTTTGGTGTGGCCTAGTGGTTTGCCTGGATCTTTCCTCCCTCCCATTGTCAAATCAGATTCAAATATAAGGCAGATATCTGAGGGTTTTTAGCGGATTTTGCATTAAGCTCTGTTTACAGTAGGAAAAAAAAGAGCAATGAGTGCAGAGTTACAGAGCTTTAACAAAGGCCACTTCAAGAAATAAATCACAAGAAATAAACTCTCTGGTGAAGAACATCATTTTTCCAATTGAAAGGTAATCTTGTAGGGGGAGGGGGGAATACACTACCCATGTGTCCAGGTCTGTGGATATTACTTTGGATGTCATTAAGAACCCCTGTTTTACTTCTCAAGGTCCTTATGTGTGTATTTTTCCCCAGAACAGCCGGAGCAGAAAAGCAGCTTACGTTTATTAAAATTGTGGAGTGTTCCAAAATCCTCACACTAGGAATGAGAAACAGTGGAGGATTGCAGTGAGGTCCTGTTAGGGGAGGAGAGCAGGGAGGAGGGGACATCATGGGACAATAGCTCAGTGTGCCCCAGTAAAGTTTCTATCTGGGAGGGAGGAAGGCCAAGATATATTTAGGAAATGCATGATGGGACAGACAGATTGCATTTATCTTCTCTCCCATTATGTGTATACCTTTTCTCCACACCTCCCATCTCTCCTGTCTCGGTCTGTGCCTGTATGGTGGATGTGCTGAGCTCACATTTTTGCTATGGTGCTCCTTTCTGTGTTGACATACACATTAATTACCTCGGCTGCCAGGAACACTTGTCTGGAGTAACTTCCCTGCTGGCCATTGTCTCTCCCAGTGTGTGTGTGTGTGTGTGTACATGGTTATTATTAATGACTTCATCAGAATTAGAAAAACCGACATACGGAGAGTGTGTTTGTGACAGATCAGGATTAAGTGGAGATGACCAGGTGCCCAGTACGTGCTGGTGGGGAGGAGGTGGAGAGGAGGAGGGGAGGAGATCGGTGTCCGGACTGAGAGGTCGAGACAGGAGGAGAATGGGGCAGGAGGGGAGCGAAGGGGCAGTTGAGTGTTCAGAGTTAGGAAGCGTAGCATGTCAGACACTCCCATAGAGGGCTGACTGAATGGTGACAGTCCTCCAGGATGTGTCATCTCATTGTGTTCAGTGTGGGACTTCTAAAGATTCGTACAGTGGCTCTGAGAAAAATAAATGCAGAATATCACATCCCCTCAAAATGATACGTGAGCGAGTAAAAAGAGACTGAAATAGCTGTTGCTCTGCAGGTTTAGTCGGAGGGATTTTGCCGTATGAATTGCAGATGTACGAAAAGAGAGGAATGTGACAACAAAGCTAATCTCACACAAACACCAAAGTAGATTTGGCTTCAAAGATGCTCAGCAGATTGAGATGTCAGATTAGATTACAGTGTCTCTGAAACACGCAGTCAAAACAAAATGCTGCCAGGCTGTTGCATCTGCAGAGATTTGGGCAGGTGGTTGCACACCCTGGTAGATAAACAGACAGACAGCTCTGGGCCATGTCATGGACTAGACTAGTTCCTGAGGCAAGTTCTGCATGTAGGCAGACCAGACTAGGCCACACTCTGTCCCGAAGTAGTGCATTAGTTTTATGGCCATCAGGCGGCAGGGGATGGGATCGCTGGCCAGCCACGGCCCTCTCTTGCTGTATTATTCATATGTGCAAAGTGGTCTTTGTTAATATTTAAAATGTGCTTATGATGCTCAGATCCTTGACATTGCATCAGAGACAGAAGAGGAGAATAAAGTGGGAGGGGAACATCTGCTCGGTTCTCATCAGCATAACTGACCTGGAAGGCAGCAGGGGGTGGCGAACGGTTTTAGAGTACCAATAGGCATTTATAGACTAGATAAAAGACTGGCAGTTGAAGCAACTGCAGCCAAGAGCTGTTGCAGAGGATGCATGTGTGTGTGAACTAAACAAGGAGAAGGGTTACGCAGGGTAATGCGATCCATCTGAAAGTAGAAAAAAGAGAGTTGGAAGAGGAATAAATCCGTGAGAGACACATTGAGATAGATTGATCTCAGGGCATAGCTTTTAAATATCCTTTATGAGGAAAAGAACGATGAAGAAAACTCCATAGCAGTGGCATTCAAGCATCATTAAGTCTCTGGCACAGGCCAGAGATTGAGGCAATGAGAGGGGGAAAAATACTTGGAAAAAACAAGAGGAAGGGAAATTAGCGCAGAGGGACCAGGCTAAAACTAGGAAAGCAGCCGTAGAAACCGTGGTTAAGAGAGAAAGATATTGAAGCGGAGGGATGTGGAGAGCGGAAAGTGAAAAAGAGACACAAATCCACCAAGGGGATGTTTTTATTAAGGCTCTTATCGATGGAGAGAGCTCACAGTATTAAGAGTAGACATGTTTAATGCTTTGCCGATACTGAGCATGTTAGGCTGGACCATAAATCTGCAGCGAACAGCAAAGGCTCTGCAGGAGGGCAGAGCAGCCAGGCAAATGGAGGAGGGAGCTGACTATAAAGAATGGAAAGTGGAATTAGTAGCAGAAGAAAGTTTTGTGGAGAGAAGGTGGATAAATATAGTTTTAAGCACGGGTCATTAGTGTCGTCTTTAGAAGACAATATGTCCTGAAAGTGTTTAGAATCTGGTGATTGTAATAGCTTAATCAATACTGTTCAACCTGCCATCTTTTCTAATTATATGACCATGCCTCTTTTAAAAGTGTATACAAATATGTGAATACCATCAAGTGAAGCTATTAAATATTTAATGTCATGTTCTTGGCTTCTGTATAAAAATATCTTCTTTACCCAATATCAGACGGTTCCTTCTTCATATGTCCTTTCATATATGTGGTGATGAATACGCCGGAATATTTTAATTACACCAAATGTTTAAAGCCATTGATGTTTGAATTTTGAGTCGGAAAATGTGTTTTTTGCCAAGGTCACAAGAGTTACTGCATTTCACCATTAAACACACAGCACATTTCAGTCTGTCCGTGTGTTTTGAAGGAAATTATGCTGTATTAGTTTCAAAGCATAAGTAGTTGGCTCAGGTCTTGAGGATAAAGTTGAGTCTGGAGTGAGAGAGAGATGAAGATGGATGGACCAGGGGTGGAGGGAGGGAGAGTTTCAGTGGCAGATGGAAGCTGTAGTGGCTGGGCCGGTGGGATGGGGTACCCCCTGCCCCTCTATCCTCCCCTGTGGGGGAAGATGGGTGGGGCAGACAGGGAAACAGGAAGAAAACCTCTGTGGGGTTCCATTGTGCTTTAGATGAATAGGAGACTCCAGAGAGCTTTTTCGGCCCTTGTGTGTGTGTGTGTGTGGGNGTGAGGGGGACCTCAGAACACACACACACTCAACACTCATTCCTAACTTCAGCAGGAGCAAAACTAGTGTGTGTGTGTGTTTGTGCATTCATGTTTATAGGTCATGTATCACTGTTGCACAATCACACCTTTATAGGGAAAAGGCCACACCTGCCTGTGTCAGCTCAAGAATCTGCTTCTCTAATTACCATAATGACTGATATGCTAAGACATGCTCGGTGACATCTGACATCAAAAACACAGCACACACACACACACACACACACACAGACTCACACACACACACCCATATATATGCAAAATGAAGCCNCACACACACACACACACACACACAGACTCACACACACACACCCATATATATGCAAAATGAAGCCACATCCTCTGATGAAGAGGTACCATTTGTGTGTATAATGGTGGAAAACCTGCTGGGTCACCAGGGAGGAGTGAGTGAGCAAGTGGAGGAATTTCATTTAAGATCTCAGCAGCACTCTGAGCATCGTGACCAATAGGATCAGGATTCACTATGGGGGGTCATACTAGATCCGAACAGCCCCCTCACCCTAAGATGGACACACACACACACACACAGTAAAACTAGTAGCTGTTTGGTCTATAGATCAGAGGCAGCGTCAGCACTTGATTGACTGTGCTGTGGTCCAGCACTCTGCATGTGTCCTCCTCTGAAAAAGGAGGTTGTCAGGCTTTGTAGATTCTCCTCATCTTCTTAGCAGAGATTTTTTTGCCTTCAAAAGGCACTTGAGCCAAGACCATTCAGAGCTTCGACCATAGCCAATCTGTTAAATGTGTATGTGAGTGTGTATGTGTCAGTGTGTGGTGTAATAATAAGCTTCTTGCTGTCAGGATAGGAGATGGTAGGTTAATGGACAATAACAGCATACTTAAGGTTTTTCTCCTACCTTCCACACTGCTATTGGTTTCAGGTTATTCCAGTATGCTATTAAAATCAACTTGTAGAAACTTAAAATGTGCTTAAGATATGTAATCCATTCCAGTGAACACTATGTCTATTAAGATTTTCTGTCAACTTCATTTAACTGATCCAACACGGGACTGCACGGAAGACAATGTACAACATACCTCCGCCAAGAAATATAGTCCCAGGAGAAGACGACTTTTACAGAGAAATTAAAAATTATCCCTTCTACATTTAGACTTATGTGGTAGCAGACGAAACACTGAATTTTAGGTGTGTGTATCACCTGAACATTTCATTTTGAAAGAATAGAGGATTTAGCAAAATAACAGGAAAACTACAAATATGGTATTATGTTTTGGAAATGGTTTATCAGTAACATAACATGGATGCGGGTAATATTTATTGGGCTTAAGCAGGCAAAATATATGGTATGGTCCTTTAAAGTGAATTCATGCTACATACTATGCTATCTATTGCTCACAAAATCTGCAGATCAGATGCAAGTTGGTGCTCGCTTGTGAGCCCAAAACCCAACATTAGAGACTCACCGATTTGTCACAGATGCCTGAGAGATCTCTACAGGATAAAGATCTGGACCTGTTGGGGAGTCCAAATTGTATATTATAAGAAGTGCTGTGACCGGCAAAGACCGCAGAGACGAACCACAGCCAATGGGAGCACGAGATGTGGATTTGACGGGTAAGGAGTTGTAACATCTGCAACTCAACATGTGCATTCTTTTTTTTTTTTTTTTTTTNTTTTTTTTTTTTTTTTTTCTGTAAATCAGTGACCAAACAACTTGGTTTGCTACAAAAGTCTGTCATTTACATGGTCTTGCGTTATCTCCTCCATCACTTGTCATTTGTGTCTGTGACTAAACATAGTTTGGAGACCAGACATTCCAGTTGAAGATTCCTCTCGGTGAAAGATCTTGTAATTCGTGACCCGTCACTGATCAGTCATGTTGTTTACCATCCACTGTAACTTCAAGATACCAATTACAAGACAGAAAGCCGTGTATTACATTGTATGAACACTAAAGTAACCCGATGATGTGAAGTGTGTGCGTCACCTTACTTGGTGTTTCTCTGACTTCCTCTTATGAATTTAGCATTTAAAGCTAAATTTAGAAAGTACCACGACCTGTCCTCGTTTTCCTTCCTCTTCCTTGAATTTCTTGATAGTCTTATCAGGTGTACTCATAGCCACATAGTCTCATACATACCGACCTCATCCATGTCTTTCTCATTCATCTTTTCTTTTTTTTTTTCAGTTAGCTCCCTGGTGGAGTTTGGGAATTGCTCTTTAGAAGGCACCGTGAAGAATCCCATTTCTCTGAGTGTAATGCTTATTAGGGTCCCATCTGCCCTCAGGGTACTTATGAATGTGTGGGGGGTGTTTGGTTTGTCTTCAGTAGGTTAAAAAAAAAAAAAAGTGGGGTGGGCTTTGTCATGCTTCTGTATAAATGAATGTGGGTGTCACTGGGGGCTTGTGTGAAGTGGGATGGTGCTCTTAAGACTGCAAAGCACACACTGAGCAGCTGGTGTGTCTAAAGTAGGGGAATGACACACAGACCTCCCCGGAGAGACGGGGATCCGAGCGTACATGCATGTGTGTGACTTGGGGAGAAAACGGAAATGATTTTGTGTCCTTCTGTCTGCGTGGCGGGCAGCTAGGCAACAGCAGGACTTTCAGGCAGCTTACTTTTTTTTTTCTTCTTGTGTTTCAAATCAAGGGGAATGGTGCTTAGAGAGAGAGTGTGTATGTTTGCCTCGCTAACACACCGTCCTTCTCAATAATGGAGCAGTGATTGGTGATTGGCCACTTAATTAGAGGTCAATAGCAACACATTCAGACTCTCCTCTCCTCTCCTCTCCTCTCCTCTTTTCAGCCACACTTTGAGCCTCCACGACGTTGCCAAAGGAAGAGGTCTGTCATGCAGTATCTAGCTTTATCCCTAAAACATATGCAGATAAACACATGCACACACACACACAAACGGGGACAATAATCCCTGTTTCTGCTCAGACATTCTTGGATCACAACCATGGCAAAGAGAAGCGCAAAAGAATGAAATCTGCCCTCATCCACCTTTTCCTCCATCCATCTCCAGCTCCAGGATTAATTCTTATTTCTCCGAGGCTTTGACTGGGAACCTCCAAACTCTGTAAAGATTCTGTTCTCGCCTTGGATGCAGGTCTTAATCAAGGGCTGACAGGCTTGTCTTGGCTGGGTGTGTGTGTGTGTGATGGCTGTACGCCGATGTGCAGCCAGTTGTATTACTTAGGTATTACACTTGTTTCTGCATAGGTCATGGTAGGGTCACAATAGTCTCAATCAGCAAACGGCTCTTACACACACCCATCTTTCTTTCTCTCTCTGGCAGCCTTTCTGATTGCACAGAAGGAAACCTCTTCTGGTACATTTACCAGGTGTGTGTGCTGCAAAAACGCCACTAGCTATCCATTTTTTTTTTTTTAAATGAACGCCACATGCTAAGTGTTGGCTGAGGTCTACTTTATGTGGCAGATGTACCGGCGTGTAATTAAGGTTACGTTTAGGTGTATGAGCTCACATGCATGAAGTCAGTCAGTCAGCATGTGTGTGTGTGTGTGCGTGCGTGTATCAAGCCTCTTACCTGCTGCTGACCAGATGGGCGCAACAGTCGACCTCACGCTCACCTCTCTTCCCCTCTGCTTAGATTAGCTAAAGTACAGCCCACAACCTACACATTGGCCACCCATCTCTCTCTCTCTCTCCCCCCCCCAGCACACCATCCCCTGCACACAAGCCCTCATTCTTCACACAGGATATTTAGGATTATAATTTTCTATTTGTGTGTGTGTCTAGTTGGGCAGCACCCGCGGCTCGCTGTTTATGGGGATTATGAAAGCAGATGGACAGCCATGCTGACTGGTGCGGGTTCATTAACTCGGGTGTCTGCTCCGGCTCCTCTGCTGCTGGTGCTGCTGTTGCTCGGCTTCACTTACCTCCAATCCACTCAGCAACAAGAGGTGGCGTGCGCAAGTGTGTAAGTGTGTGTCATAAAGGTAACTCAGGTATAGAAGGCTTGGCACAAAGACAAATAAAATGCATAATATAGATGTTTGCTGACCAGAGTAGAAAGTGAACTTGGAGTTTCTTGGATTGCGTTAGCGATGCACTGGCCTCTTTCATTTCAACTTGAACTACATTCAAGATTGAAGTAATTTTTGTCATTTTGTCTGTTAAACAAGAACCTTTATGCATGAAAAGCAGCAAGAGAAAAATGTTTCGTGTAATCAAAGCACCGGCTGATGAGCTGGATTGTTATTTAGCTGGATATATTCTGCAAAAGACTATTTCAGAGTTCTGCTGGTGGAGATGGATAGGTATAGTTATAGTGGGTCATTAAACACAGCAGTTTCTCTCTGTCTATAGCTTCAACCTTCACGCTGCTGCCAGCCCCTGCCCTCCTCCTACGCTGCTCAATAAAAGCAACACGGATCACACAGGGACAGACAGACGTACCTGTGGAGAGCCAGACAGACAAACAGACGGACTGGCAGGTTCCTATAGGCAGATGGGTTGTTTGGAGCCCCTCAGAGGCCTCGGCACCATCAGACAGACGGACAGAGGAGTATAGTCAGGCAGCCAGTATCTTGGCAGGGATGCGATCGGGGCAACAAGAAAACAGGAAAAAGTACAAACTAGAAGGGCGGAACTATCCTAGATGAAATGTATCTTGTTCTAATAATATACTGACCTAAAGGGAAAGAATGAACTATTCTAACAATAGGATTTAATTCCTTTGTTTATCATAAGAAACTATTTTATATGAATTAGAACCACTTTGCACCTATTGATGGTCTATCATGGGATGAATATGTCTGATTTTTACATTGAGATTGGTGTATTGCTTTTGAAGACAAAACAAAAAAAAAGAAAGCCATCTCCCAGTGATAAATTAAAAAAAAAAAAATCCTGGATCAGCTTCTGGATCTGGATTGGCACCAAAATTTAAGGCTCTTCCATTAAAGCCTTCAGTTTTTTACTTTATAGTTATCCTGCTAACACATAATCAAGCAAACAAGCCGACCAAGAGACGTGGGTGAAAACTAAACTCCTTGGCGGAGATAATTAGCAGGATTTTAGTCTCATCCCTTTAGAACACAGGTGTGGCTTTAAGCTTTTGTCATTCCTGTTTGACATCTTTGTCAACTGTATGATAAAGCAGCAATTCTAAGCTCATTTTGACATAAACAGAACATCCCAAAATAAATCCAGAAAAGCGGATTCTGCACGCAGCGGTAAGTGCTTTGTGCCCACAGTATTAAAAACAAAATACCGATCTCTCAGATTACCACCTCAATATTATTTCAAAAGGAATGGGAGCTCATTAAAAGTGAGTCTGGTGTTTTGGTCCTTGTACCCTGCAGAGTAAATAATGTTTGTAGTGGAAAAATGTCTTTGCAGTTGGGATTTTTGTAGTGGAAAAATCCCAACTGCAAAGACGTTAACTTCAGCGCTGCTCAGACCCTTTGTGATGAGGTGAAGGAGGCTTTTGTTCGATTAAGGCTCAGAGTCTGGCAACGGCAGATGGAAATAGAACCTTTACATTTGTATGTCCATGTCCACCCACGCCTCTGCTGGTGCCTGTGTGTGTTTGTGTGTGTGGGAGCTTGCATGGTGTCACACGAGAATCCTGTTGCTCACTGTGTCCCTCTTTGTGCTCTTGTGAGCGTGAGCGTGAGTGACAGTTATACAGTGGTGTGGAGTGTGTAAATCACCTCCCCTCAAAGCTCGCAGCAGTGGGCCTTACATTAGCACAACAATTTACACATCTGTCCTGAGGCAAAGAACAGACAACTCGGAGAATAATGGAAACCTCGGCTGAAGAGACACTCTGTGTGTGTGTGTGTGTGTGTGTGTGTGTGTGTGTGTGTGTGAGAGAGAGAAATAGAGTTTGGGAGAGAGGTAGAATGAACTCTGTAAACAAGACACAGAGGAGGTTTATTAAAACCCCACCACCACTCACTGTCCTTTTGTCCTCTTTTTCTCTCTGTCCCTCACGTCCTCTCCCCCTCTTTCAGTCACAGCAGCGATTACATGCCTCTGTCTCTCTCGTCTTTCATCTCTCTCTGTGAGGAGGAGAGGAATGAAGGTCTTCTGGCGTGTAATTACACAGAGACATCCCGGATGAGGGCGTCTGTCTCCACAAACAAAAAGCAGCCCCCCTCCCTAACTACCTCTTGATAGTGGGAAGATCTAAAAGGAGACGTTTAACTGCCTTTGATCCACTGCAGGGCCCCTTGTCTCTTTACCTGCCACTTATGGAGGCCTAATAAGTACTATCACAAGTCTATTTATTTCATTAGAAGCGGTGACACTAACATATGCTTGGCTCCGTTCCAGCACCGTGGGAATGAAATACACAGCTCCTCCATTCATTTTAAGCGCGGAGTCATAATCATGACACATTTACAGGCTGGTGTTCCAATCTCACCCATGAGTCATATTGCTGAATGATTATGGAAGAGCTGATTTTTATGGGCTTACATTGGTATTGGCTCAACCTCTAATTGGCCCAAAGCACATTTGCATTCTGGGAAGGTAATAATGGGGCTCTTTGGAGGCACTTAAAACGAGGAAGTCATTGCACTCTGACTTAATTCTGCTCATAGAAGTGCTGATGCCTCCAGATGGCTTTTTTACTGAGTGTGATATGGCCATTTTGTGTGCATGATCATACACTTACTTGACACTTGGGGAATAGCTAACTTTCAAGCAATGCCACCAGTCCCTTGTTATGCATTTTAGCATTAAAATGTCTTTAATGCAACTTTTTTTTTTTTTTTTTTTTTACAGTCTCAGCAGCGGATAAATGCAATTAAACCTTGGTAATAGGACATGCTCACAAAAAGAAAATAGGTGCTGATACAAACGGGTTATTCGGTCACAAATCTACAAGTTGCAGAACTGAAGGCCGCTAGAGGTCATCCGCTGTGGTTGAACATTCAGAAAAGGTCATAAAGGTCAAGCAGCTCCCTGTTTGAGAGTTGCGGTTTGACTGAATGTCTTTAACGTGTCTTTCTCCTTGTGTAAATCCGCCTCTATTCATCGGGAGTTAACTGTTTCTCTGAACTCGCTGGGAGATGAAGTGAGCGTTCTGGTGCAGCTCAAACAGATTTGGCATCAGACAATAGAATGGGGTCTACTACTGCTCTTAGCTGAGGCTGCTGAATGGGCTGTGAATAGAGCCGGAGCGGTGCAGCCATACAGCTGCTGGACAATAGACTGGGAACAGAAAGACAGCAGTGACCTGGAGGTCTGATCAGGCCCTGTCCGCTCTGACCCCTGAACCTTCACCATGTCAGCTCAGCACAGGGAACACCATAACATAGGCACTCCACTAAGTCAGCAAATCAGCACCAAAGCACAAGCGGGAGCAGGGGTGTAGCACCTAATTTTGGGGCCTGGGCACAGCAGCGTATGTGGGTCCCCCTATTAATTTTCAGCAAGTTTGGTGGTCTGCTCATGGGAGAACAAAAGAAAAGGAATGCAATATAGAGCTTTAGCACTCTCACTATAAATGAACCAATCTCATTTTATTTTTTTCATGTCCATTGGCTGACTTTGCATGTTGAAGATAATGTGGGAATGGTTTGCCTTTCTTATCTTTCAGGTTCATTTTTGATAGGTCGAGGCTTTCTGCAGCTGTACTTGCTAGTTTGGAAACAATTGAATCTCTTTGCACATTGCACAGGTTCTCTGGCCATAATCCTGGATCCTTTGCCAAATAATCCTCAATAGCCCTCTTACATATGGCATCTTCCTCCTCTGTATTTTCCTCATCAGGGCAATCTTCACTGCTGTCTTCACTTCCATTTTTCTCAGCATGATCACGCTCTGTCTCCCTTTCACTCTCTGCTATATTAAGACTCATCTCCAAACAAACAGACAAATAAATATTACAATCCATCATTTTATTATACTATATAATATCTCTGTAATAAATGCTTCCTTGCAGTTGTCTGCACCATTACTGTCTGTTCTGGGTACAATCTAGTCTCTTATTCTATCCACCCCTATTTCTCTTAGAATGGCCATCATTTTACTCCAGTCTACACTGTCAAATGTTTTTTTTTTTTTTTTTTTTAATAACCTTTGAATCATATGTTCAGTTCCTCTATACATCTTTCCTGAATCTAAGCTGATCCTTGCTAAGTTTTATCTTTTTCTCTAGCCTGTTGTTCAGGGTGCTTAACACTAGTAGATTGATTATCATGTAGTGCCCACATTTAATTTATTTACTTAATTTTTGCAAATGTTATTTCAATTAAATCTACTGAATAACTTCTTGCTCTTAAGACCCACTGACAATCTACTTTGCTGATCTGACCTTGTCTCATTTCTTCAGTAGGATCAGAACAGGAAGAGGTACCTGCTGTTTCTCCCTGATAGTGTGTGTTACACACTGCTGTGTGCTGAACCAAACCAAAAACTATACATTTTATAAAAAGACAATATTAACTTGCTGCATATAACAAGTTGTGTGCTTCATGTTCAGGTGCTTGTGTATTGGTGCAAACAACTATTTAGCTAATGCTTGCTATGCTAAACATTAGCATGTTTATGCTTAACGTAAGCATTAGCTATGTTATGCTTAGTAACCTGTTATGTTTATGATAAATATTCAGTACATATTTGATTGGTTTTTGGTAATTAAGCTCACTGTTTGTTTGTTTTTTAAAGAAACTAGTCAGAAGTTGTCCACCTCCCCTTTGCCTTCTTGGATGGTAGTGTTCTCTGCCCACTAAACTATTGCCAGAGGACCAAACCACTTATGCTTGGNGGGGGGGGGGGGGGTGCACTCACACACACACACACACACACACACACTAAAGAGGACAATAGGCATAAACAGATCTTTGCATGGAATATGCAGTCTCGTGTTATTACAACTATCACTTTATACTTTATTTATACTAATATCAAAGTAAGACACTAAATTTGAATTTTATGTTCAAAGCTTTAGATGGGCTCCCTCCATTGTGGGCCCCGAGAAGTTTGTTCCGCCATTACCCGCAGTGAAACGCCCCTGAGCGGGAGCGTAAATGCGCTTAATCACGTCTAGTGGTTAGATGGTTGGATTCCAGATGGAAGACATTAACAGATTAAGTTTTGCATTCACTTCTAAGGGTAAAAATACAATGAATGTTCTGATACTTTAAACAGTATGTACTTGGAGCCACACCTCAAACAGTTCTGTCAAGGCATTTATTTAGCATCAGCATACATTTGTTACTGTCTGCAAGTAGAAATTAGTGCCCTCAATCTCAGCCGCACCCACTTATTTACTCTCAGTTCCATAGTTTGAGTTTCTTGAGAGACCAGACTCAACACGCTGTGTTAAGAAAAACTTTAAACATTTCAGCTCAAGGCCTTCATCAGAACATAAATAGCAAAACTGTAAAACAAAATAAATAAAATAAACAATCCAATGCAGCATACAATACACACAGCAACCAATAAGATGTTAACACACAGAACATCTGTGGTCATGAATGAGTTTAACATAGGGTCGTGATTTTAGATCGTATTATTATGAAGTCAGCAGTCAGGTGGAGGTGTTAGATCTGAGAGGGAGGAACCCTAATGGTATAAGGGAGAGAGTCTTCTAAAATAATCTTTTTTTTCTTTTTTATATCACTGTAAATTAAGATTTATGCTGTTGTTCAAACAAAACTTTATTTGCAGATATAACCTCGGGCTCTGGGAACTGCTAAAAGGCATTTGTCACTTTTTTTGCATTTTATAGAATAAATGATGGACTGATTAATTGAAAAAATAATCTCCATATGCATCCCTCCATTCTCTATACCTGCTTATCATCTATACCCGCTATCCTAGCATTCATCAGATAATGAGAATAAGCATTATGTACAGCTTTAGTTTAAGCTATGAATTTTGACCAAAAATGGCTAAAGTAGTGATGATGGATCCCTTTTAGAAATGAATTTTCTAAATTTCTTGGCTGAAAATGTTCAAGAATGCATAATACAAAGGAATGCATTCAGTTTGACTTAAAGTATAGCTAAACTAAAATTCCAAAATAAACACCACCATCACTCCCAACACCCAAAATCAAACACAACTCTCCACAAACCTCACCATCAGGAGGGAAAAATCCCATACATAGATGATGCGGCTTCACTGGATTTGATCACAAGCAGCTTCCCCTTCTCATTTGTATTTATTCTGGGGATTATTCTGACCTAATCTCTTTAGAGCATAATTCAGATTAGATTTGTGTTGTTATTATTATTGCTGTGTCCATTCCCCACTGTCGTCCTGGGATTTCCAGAATGCCGTGGTGCTCCTGTGTTTGGAAAATTGATTAAACTTGTTGACTGCTGACCTAGATTGCACAGTCCATGAAAAATGGATGAAAAATAGAAGAACTGGAAAAACAAATGATAGATTACAACATTTTCTAAAAACATGTGCTCATAAATAGAATTGTGGGAGTACAGTGGCAGCCAATGCAGATATCCCATTTTTCATGCATTTGTCTTTCTTTTGCTTTGCATGAATTTCTCGTTAAATTTTCACATTATATCATATTAGTATATTGAAACACAAAATTTGCCTCAACCAACCAGTTACCATAAAATTGCTTGTAACTTCCAACAGCTGTAAAGAGACTAAAACTGGAATTTCCCCTTAATTACATGGAGCAGATGTTATCACACAGGTGAAGCAAATTGTCTGCGGTGGCTGCATCTGTATTTGTGATGCCATATTGTCCTAAAAGCTGTTCAACAATTTCATATTCAGATCACAACTGTTAACTCTATCTGTATGCCCTGAAAAAGAAAAGCTTTAAATAATTTATATGGTTAAAAGTTAAATTAAGTGCAGAAAATATAAATCATCACCTTCAATCAACATCATTGTATCGTGATTTCTTGCTTGAACTGTCATTGATTTCTTCCTAAATTGATTAAAATACATTACCTAGAATTAATAATAAAATCAAATCACTGCAACTTTTGAGAGGCAAGTACTTTTTTGTTGTTGTTGTTGCATTTAGCGTTCAAGAACACAAAACATACATTAGGTCCCCCATTCCCCAAAATACACGACCTGCACTTTGCAAATTTCCAGTTCTCTCCTTTGCTTGCTTGTTTTTTCTCAATTAAGATGAATTATGGAATTACATTGGGGAACAGGGAGAAGGAGTGCTTATTGTGATGTTACCCTGAGGCAAACACTCTCAATGAGTTGCAGAGAGAGGGACAAAGAGTGCTGTGGATATTTCGGTCTCCTCACTCTCCTCGGATTCCTAATGGGCCTCACAATATGCAAACATACGAGAGCCCAATGCATGTGCGAGGGAGAGGGTAGGAGGTGAAGCTTGGGTTGATTACTCACAGTGGAGGTGGAGGAGATAAAGGAAGTGTGCCGTGTTTGTGCTAGCAGTTGGAGGCCTGTAGATAGACCGAGCTGCGGTCTACATTTCATTACTCTGTTCCCCTCCAGAGGC
This sequence comes from Lucifuga dentata, assembly GCA_014773175.1. Classification (NCBI taxonomy): domain Eukaryota; kingdom Metazoa; phylum Chordata; class Actinopteri; order Ophidiiformes; family Bythitidae; genus Lucifuga; species Lucifuga dentata. The sequence continues at coordinate 54,509 of VXCM01000338.1, forward strand.
TCAGGTGAGTGTCGCAGCTCCTTCTGTGGGCAGCGGAGCCCCAGATGATTAGATGGGCTGCACCTCAGTAAATGGATGCTATTGATCTCCACATTGCGTTATATGAAACACCTCAGAACATGATGAGTGTAAGACAAAATGGCCCTATGAATCTCGCGGCATCCAAAATTGCCTCTTCTGCTCAGCTAACTTGCTCTATTTTTCATCTTCACACACCCTCAGCGCACACATAGCTTTCCCTCATCCCATCCACTTTGCTTCCTCATGTCTTTCTGACCCTCTTTCCTTCTTTTTTATTTGCTCCACTGATTGCTTTCAGTGTCTCCACCGCCATTAAAATGATTGGAGACTGTGTAATGTATATTAATGCGCTTGTACTTTTAGAGTAGTTTCTCTGTGCATGCTATAATATTTCATGGGGCGAAAGCACAGAAGCAAGGCTCTGTGTCGAGTAATTAAATTGATATCATGATCCATTGGTTTTTCCACGTATGTACACAGAAATGTCATTCTCTCTCTGGATTACAGTCTGTCACAGATGGAGGTCAAAGGTTAAAGAAAGGTGAGGCCATGGCACAGGCTGATGACCTCACATGCAGAGACCTTTCATAGGCATGTGCATTCAGTATTTATTAATTTTTTTCAGTGTAGCATGAGAGCAAAACCATGAGGGAATTATTGCATTGAGCAGTGTAGCCTGGGTTATGGAGTTAACAAAAGGCTGCAACCTCTGACCTACAGATTATTATTGTTATATGTTGATTATATATTGATTCAGATCATCGTGATGTATCGTAACACAGAATCTAATCCCAACGTTGTCACATTGGCCTCTTTTACACCTGCAGTGAAATGCCATCTGTATCTGGATAAGTTCTGTAAATAACAAAATTGTATGACAGGACTTGTATTTATAGCTCGCATTAACCTGTCCTCTCATTGTCTGGATTCTGCTTGCATTGTGATTGGATCTCAGTTGGTGGGTTGTTATGCTATCAAAGTCTGTTTTTCCTCCTTGCCTCATGAGCTTCATCCATTTTTCAAAATAATACATTTATTTGTGTTGGCTTTCGTTGATATTCCAGGTGTAGGTACCCATTTGTGGCAAGTTGAAATCTCCAGATTCAAACTAACGAGGCGGAGTGACATCTTCATTCCAATCTCAGTGCCAACACGTATTATCTGTGTAACATGTTAATGTGACATGTAAATGGAGCCGCAGACACAGCTGGTTCACATCATTTATTACTTGATTTTTGATTTTAATATATAGATTCAATTATAAAGATATAATTTTCTGATTCTGACAACCTCTAGGCCAGCAGAGAAGGCTTTGCTGGTCCTGACGGCCCACCTCCGTGTTACATGTTCTACTGAGCAGCACTCAAAACTGACAATAGTGCTACAATCTCACTGCATAGACATTATCATTTTATACACTGACATCTCACTACATACACGCCTCAAGTTGATTCTTTGTTGATGTAAAAAAAAAAAGAAGAAGAAGAAAGAAAGAAATTGTAAATTGCATGAAAGATACAAAAATTGGGAAGGATTCATAAGGTTTAGCACAAGACTTATCGTGTCGATAAGGTCAAATGTCATCTTGCAACCATGTTCCCTCATTCATAAATGCTTGTTACCAGCATCTTTTAGCATTTGCCTTGAAAGAGCCATAACTGCAGCACAATTAAGACATGTTTCATTCTGGTGGTAAATTTTAGCAGCATGAAATCTGACTTTTAAAGGACCATACTGGCCATTTTGCATGTTTGAGTCAGATATATTGAATTTTCACACGTTACATTACTGGCAACCATTTCCCAAAGGATAAAACCATGTTTCAGCTTTCCTGATATTTTCCAAAATCAGGCAGGTTGCAAAAACATTGGGTGAGATTCATAAAAATCAGTGAACTACACAGTGTCACATTAAATAAGGCACCGCATAATTGAAGCTCATTCATAAAGCTTCTTTTACACTAATGAGAGCACCGGCATCCCATTAAGGCAGCACTGTTGAAAGATGTGTCACAGGTAAAAGCCAATGAAGATCAGCGTGTCAATGAACTGCTTCATATTTACAAGTCAAATTTATTCTGCTTCACCTGGTGTCAAAGCAACATTGCCACAATAAATCAGCAAAGGAAACATAAATTCTGCTGTAGACACCTGCATTTTCAAAGTGACACTAAGGTAAATGCACACATTACCCTCTGTAGTGTGTGATAGGTTTGCGCTGGGGGTGGGGTGGAGGGTGGTGTGTGTGCATGTGTGTGTGTGAGAAAGAAAGACACAGAGCTCAGCAGGTGTGGAGCTCAGGGCCACGAGAATGTGTTATCCAAACTCACCATTTAAATAAGCTGACTGATCAGCTGAGTGGGCTCATCTATCAAATTTATTGATTACTAACACATGTGAAGCAAATACAGTTTAAAGGACCATACCACCCATTTTGCATGTTTGAGCCTAATATATTCAATTTTCATACACGTAACGTTACTGACAATCATTTCCCAAAGGATACTACTGGAATGATGAATTAAATTTTTTTTCCCTACCTTCCATTGGTTTCAGTTCATTCTGGTCTGCTATTAAAATCAACTTGTTGATACTTGAAATGTTCTTGGGATAGGTAATCTATCATCGTGAACAAGACGTATATTCAGGGTTTTTTTCTTAGTTACATAATTTTAGCATTTAAGTGCAATAAAAAGCACAGAGTGATCTGAAAATGCTTCCTGTTGTCAGTTCTTCACTACAGCACTTGAATGCATCACTAAGAAGCATTTTCAGATCACTTTGCATGTTTTATTGTGCTTAAATGGTAAAATTACATAACTTTGAAAAAAAACCTGAATACACGTCTTGATCATGATGATGGATTACCTGTCCCGAGAATGTTTCAAGTACCAACAAGTTGATTTTAATAGCATAACAGAATGAACGGTCTATAAGGCAGGAAAATTTTTTTAATTTACCATTTCAGCAGTATGCTTTGGGAAATGATCGTCAGTAACGTTACATGTATGAAAATTGAACATATTAGGCTCAAACATGCAAAATGGCTGTTATGGTCCTTTAAACCAACAGTACCTAAAATGCACTCATTGTGCGGCAAGGGAGAGCCGAAGTCAATGTGTTTATATAGTAGATCAAGCAGCTTTGTTTATGTGCTGCCTGGGCTTCAGGTTATTCCACTGTTAGTCTTTCATGAAGCATCTTTGGTTGGAAACTGTGCTTTAAATATAGGTTTCTCAAAGAGATTATGCAAAGTTAATCTAGGTGGATCTGAATAATCCAGCTCCAGAGGCAGAGATGGGCCTTTCTTGTGTATATACACTATAATGCGGATATGTGGTTGCAAACCCACACACATCATCTATAAACATTCCATAGATTGTGGCATAAATCCTGCATTGAATAAAATCTAATCAGATCAAATCGTCTCCCATATGCTGCACGTACGCTCTTCTTAGTACTGTTTGTGTGTCCAGCCTACACACAAAACAGTTCTAGTCCATACCTGTCATACTGTATGATGCATCATAGGCACGAATTAAGCAGCTTAACATGCTTTCACCTTACCTGACAGATTTAAGACAAAAGGACCAATAATCATCAGGATTCCTGGTGCATTCATTTTGTTTGTTAGTTTCACTGAGCTTTGTCTTCCCGGGTCTGTGTCTGCGAGTTCATTTATCTTGTTTCTAAGTAGAGCTCTTTCCTGGGCTTTTCATCCCTAAGTAATCAATACTGGTCCTATGAATCCAGTTCAGCTTGGCTCCTGTGGCTTCTCTCTCTCTCCTGCTCCGTCTCTATCAATCTCTGTCTCTCTCCATCCTCTCTTCCGCCTTTGCTTTTCTGTCTTTGTCTTTTTTCCTATCTGTTCCTGTGTCTTTATTCTTGTTCCGTCCTCACGTCCTGTCTTCTTCCTTTCGCTTTCTCCTCTTGAAAAATGACTTTGCCCGTCTGGCCCGAGTGCTGTGGTCGTCCTACTATTAGGCCTCACGTGGCGGTGATTAAAAATAGATCAGTATGGCGAATCAGAATTAGTCAAGACTTCTTTTTTCCCCTCTCCAGCCTCCTCATGTCTTCTTCTCATACACTAAATGGATGTAAGATCAAAAGTGAAAAGATAGCAACACACTGCTTAGAGTGTGCATGTGTGTGTTTCTGCATGTGTGTTAGCATACCGCCTGCAGACCTCCTCAGTGGGTACTGTCTCATGTCGAATGGTGTGTTTGAGAGGCTTGTCGAGGTAACACTCCTGTCAGCGCTTGACCGGAGGGAGTGTACTGATGAAAGGCTCTTCATCATCCTAATGGGATACACAAACCTCTTAACCAACTCTGCTGCCATGGCTTTGGCTCGCTGAAGGTGCAGCGGCATTGAGCAGAGAGAGAGAGAGAGAGAGAGAGACAGAAAAAAGAGAGCAGATTGGTTTGCCAGGCCACACACACNCACACACACACACACACACACACACACACACACACACACACACACAAGGCCCCATCAACACACAGGTCAGAAAATATACAGTGTAAACCGTATTGTTTCGAGTCGGCGCAGAGGAGGAATTATGACTCTGGGCAGCCTCAGCTGTGTGAGAGGTGCAGCGGGCCAGAGCCATTAGGATGTAGGACGGAGAGATAATGCCCTGCTGTCCACAGGAGTGTAGCCAACGTGTCCCCTCTCATCAAGCTGTGATCCAAAGGGATGAATACCATCCCTTTCAGTAAATTTCCATCCAGTTGACTTTTGAAATACAGAATAACAAGACACAGAAAATATAAAAAAAATACCAAAATATCAACAAAAAGATGAAGCTTGGTTGAGATGAAAGCGATGGCATATCAACAAATCTGAAAATCTGGTCACTTATGATGAACGTTGATTTTTCAAACACTTGGTTATGTGCTGGACCTGCATAGACATCTTCTGTTTCTGGCAGTGTACACACAGAACTGATATATTTAAAGGGCCATACCCTTCATTTTGCATGTTTGGACCTAAAATAGTGGATACATCATATTGGATCAGACACGTAAGGTTACTGACAATCATTTCCCAAAGGATAAAACCGTATTTCAGATTTCCTGATATTTTGCAAAATCTCTCAATCTTTCAAAATGAAATATTAAAGCGACACACCCACCTTAAAAACAGATGTTCTGCCTGCTAATAGTTCCGCAAAATTATGAAGTCATGGTCGGTAAAATATTTTGACAAATGCAGGTCTTCTTTTGGGACTATATTCCCTGGTGGAGACATACATTCACTTTGTGCTTTTTATTNAATGCAGGTCTTCTTTTGGGACTATATTCCCTGGTGGAGACATACATTCACTTTGTGCTTTTTATTATGCTTCAACGCTAAAATTATGAAACTTCGAAATACACGTCTTGTTCAAGATAATGGATTACCTATCCTAAGAATGTTTCAAGTATCAACAAGTTGATTTTGATAGCGTATCAGAATGAACTGAAACCAGTGGCGGTCTGGAAAGTAGTAATATGTTTTGGGAAATGGTTGTCAGTAACGTTACATGTATGAAAATTGAATATATTAGGCTCAAACATGCAAAATGGGTGGTATGGTCCTTTAAAGCCAAAAAAGCAAACAAAAAATATAGATGTACAGATAAGCCACACTGTGTGAAGACAAGCTCATGAATCTTACTATCAATTATACCATACATGAAGATGTAAAAACTTGTACCATCCTGAGACAACTTGCACATGAGCAGCAGTAAATTTGTGCTGCGTTATGTGGCTCGTTCATTTCTATTGAGCTTAGCGATGCTTCTCAACCTTGTGGTGGTCTTACCTTTAATGACATGCACCAACCAGATAAATAACTATAATTTTATATATTAATAATATATTTTATTTCAAAAAGCGCCTTTCGAGATACCCAAGATCACCTCACAAGAAATAAAAGCAACAACGAAAAACTCAGTCACATTAAAATCAAATAATAAACTAAGAGTGTGTCATGAGCATTCATATAATATGGAGTTACAGTAAACACACAGATTCTCCACTTTGGTGCTCAGAGTTAAACCAAATTCATCTCTGGCCCGTCTGGACCTTTCAAACATGCAACCAATGAGCAAATAGCTGCATGTGAGGTAAGGGATAACTCAGTGTGAGCAGTGCAGAACAGTAACACAACACAAATGTACAATCGCACCATGATCTGGGCCAAAATCCAAAGCCAGTGATGCTTCTTGATGATGTGGTGGTTTTGGTTTGAGGTCAGGACTCTGATCCTCAAGATGAGTTTAGCATAAATCGCTTACTGCGGACCAAAATTTACCACTGCTCATGTGTAAGCAGCCTTAAAATATTATAGAAAATAGCAGTAATTTATTAAAAAACACACTGATGAATTTGCAGAACAGTTACAGTTCTTTCAGCATCTCTAACCTCCACATGGACAGGGTTTGCCAAATAAGGAGACTTAGCTTGCAGATCAGATCCGACTGGGGTTGGAGGAGAGTGTACAGTCGGGGCCTCAATCAAAGAAGCAACCCGCTGACAGGCCAGAGCTGCAGGGGGTGACAGAAGGGGTGAGAGAGGGTGAGGTGAGGAAGAAGCCAGAGAGATCAGGGAAGCGTCTCCAATCATTATTGTCACCATGTCACACACTCTGGTCACTCAGTGTCACCACTAGTCCGTGCTCGCCCCGGGCGTCTGGCGGTGACACTCTGTCTCTCCTTCCATCCATCTTTCTCTCCTTCTCTACTTAAACACAACCACCTCATCCTCCCTCTCTTTCTCACGCCCATTATAATTATCTTTGCCAAAGGACTTTCCATCACCCGTATTCCCTCCTCCATTCCTGCCAGTCCAGTCATACTGGTCCGGACCTCGGTTCTGCAGTGTTCTCTTTCCCTCCCCAGCCCAGTCCCATCTTGCCCCCCCCCCAAGTCAAGGACACATTCCCAAAGCTGCAGAAGAGCGGCAAACAACTTTGACATCGGAAAGTAAGCGGTTGCTCATGAATGATTGATGCGCAAATGCTGACTCATCACACAAGGGGAAGCAAGGAATATTTTGACCTGAAACATAACAAGATTCCAGATTGTAAAGTAAAGCACGGAAACACACACAGGCCACGCAGGTTGCAGATAACTGATTTTTCCCAGGTCCCTTGTGCCATGAAGAGTTATCAGTTCTTTCTGTTTCATAATCTGTTAGCAGCGGAGATGCCAGATACTGGAAACTTTTGCTGGCCTAAAGTGATAGTGTGAAAGGTGTTTGTACTTTAGCAACTTCTGCTGTGTTTTAACACTACATATCCCAGAGATTAGTTGACAGATTAGTCAGACAGTAAGGTTGAATGTTTGAGTATCAAATGTTTATCACCTCTAGGCTTTGGAAAGAAGGTTGTTCTAAAAAGTTTCCAGAAAAATAATTGCTTAAGGATGCAGAAAATGAGTTATAGTCATTTTGGATTCACATGGATTCCAAAAGTGACATCTGTTTAAAGGACCATACCACCCATTTTGCATGTTTGAGCCTAATATATTTAATTTTCATACATGTAATGTTACTGACAATCATTTCTCAAAGGATAAAACTGCAAGATTTTTCAAAATCAAATATTAAAGCAATACACCCACCTTAAAAATCAGTGTTTCGCCTGCTAATAGTTACGCAAAATTATGAAGTCACGGTTGTTTAAATTTTTCGATAAACATAGGTCTTCTTTGGACTATATTCAAAACAAGGACTATATTTCCCGGTGGAGGCATACATTCACTCTGTGCTTTTTATTGCACTTAAACTCTAAAATTACGAAACTTCGAAAAAACCTGAATATACGTCTTGTTCACGATGATGGATTACCTATCCCAACAATGTTTCAAGTTTCAACAAGTTGATTTTAATAGCCAATGGCGGTCTGGAAGGTAGGAATTTTTTTTTTTTTTTTTAACTCACCGTTCCAGTAGTACGCTTTGGGAAATGATTGTCAGTAACATTACATGTATGAAAATTGAATATATTAGGCTCAAACATGCAAAATAGGTGGTATGGCCCTTTAAAGTATTAAGAAGGAATGAAATCATCTATAGAAACCTCACAAACCAGTCCAGCATTCTCTCTCGTCCTTCTGTTCAGAAGTTCTAAACAATCCTCATTACTCCATTATATTGCTAAATACACATTTTCTGTCTCATCTTCATGCACAAAACTGAGCTCCTACTTCCTTTTCAGCCATCGGCGGCTCAGCCAATCGCTGTGCCAGAAACATTGGCTTGGACCAATGAAAGACCAGGAGATGGGCGCTCCAGCCAACACATATGCTTATACTCATGCTGGACACGGTTGTGCTTGAGGATTGAGATGGAAGCAGTGTATTTAACCATATTTTGGTGGCAAAATGAACATTAGGAACACGCTGAGCAAATAGCTAGACAGCAGGGCTCTATTATGCTGGAAGGATGTTTTGATAAGGTTTTATTGAGACTTCTGGGAAAAAAGACTCTCGCAAAGCTCAAGATGTGGTGATTTAGTCTCCTTTGTTGCTTTGCAGAGCCAACAAGGTGAGCATTTGTCTTTTAGTTTCTCATCTGTGAGGGGCCAGCATGCAGATCTCAACTCCAATTTATCGAATAAACTGAGAGAATTATCCATCTTCCTTCCTACTCTGATTTAGAGGACAAACCTAGCATCTCTTTCCCCACATTCAAAGCTCCAGTATAGTTCAAAAGCTCAATTTTTGGAGGCAACTCATTTTAAACTTTTTTAATTCCTATAAGTTTGATCCTGTCTCTCTTGCTGTTGAATTAGAGACTAAAAGTATCACAAAAATGGCAAAGAAGGTGATTATTTGTAGAACGATGTCTTGAGGTTATTTTTGGTTTGTACACTGAAGCGCAAGATTTGGGTGAAAAAAATGTCGGACAGAGAAGTATTTGTCATTCCCATCTCCGTTGGCCTGATTTGGGCATGTGTGTTGGAGTGGAGTCAGGGAGGGAGACACCTTTGACTTTGTGAGAGGATGATGAAGAGAGGTGTAAAAGGAGAGCTGGAAAGAGATCAAAAGGATAATATAGCCATTAGCCCTTATTCACTGTTGGGCAGGAGTAAATTTGCTTATAAAACCCTGGAATTTTGCGGGGTGAGGCCACTCAATCTCACATCTGCTCTCTTCCTCTCCATTTGTCCTCCTTTCCCACCGACTCATCACTTCACATCATCTATCTCTCCTCCCCTGCTGGTCTCATCCAGCATGGATTTTCTGCCTGTTATTCCCCCAGACTTTTCTGTTCCTTCCTTCTTGTTTCTATTTCTGATTTTCTCATTTTTACTCCAACTTCTACTTGAAAAACAGGCCCGTGTTTTAAAACTTCAGTTATAACAGATTTAACATAATTAGACAAGCCTTTTTTGTCGATATGACCAACGTTATTGAACATCCAAGTTGTTTGGGTTTCAGATTGTGGATTTTACAGTTTTCTTTGCTAATTTGCCAAATTTTCTATCGCTCCACAAAGCTTATCTCCCTCTCACACAGACACACACCCAGACACACACACACACACACACACACAGATGCGAATAGAGGCTAGCCCACAGCGTGTTGCNCCCAGACACACACACACACACACACACACAGATGCGAATAGAGGCTAGCCCACAGCGTGTTGCTTGTTGAGCTTTGCATACCCTGCATATCTGGGGACTTCTCTGATGCAAGGGGACGCAATGAAGGAACAGAGTGACGCCAACTCCTCTGTGTTTGTGTGTGTGTGTGTGTGTGTGTGTGGTGTGTTCATCCATGTGTGTATCCACATGTTTTTATCTCCCTATGTTTACCAATGTTTTCCCCCCCCCCGTCTGGCTGATTTGTAGGCGAGGGAGAATGTTTGCATTTATGACACCGAGGTCAGCTCGTGTTCGTCTGTGTGCATCGTCTACCTTTCTGCCTCAGCGCGAGCATGCGGGTGTGTGTTTGCGTGCATGTCGTGGGCCGTCAATCCGCTGTCAATCCCCTTCGTCTCCTCATCTGTTCATTAGCATGACAGAGGAGCTCTCCTGCCAAAGCAGTTAGTCACAAGAATCAGCCCCTGTCACAACACATTACAGCAGCAGGCATCTCTAATAGCGGTGGCAACCATAGTCAATGCCCACAACACACACACACACACACACACACACTCACTCACACCAATCAAGAGTTTCACTTGATCCTCACGCTGGGAGTGTTTCTCTGTCTCTCTCCATTTCCTTCTCCCCTACTCTTCCTTTCCGCACTTCCTCCCGTCTTCCTTCCCCTCTACCATGACAACCCACTCGCAGCAAAGCTTACAGCCTTGTCATTACTCTGTCGCTTTCCTCTCACCTCCTTCCTCCTCTCCCTCCATCATAGCCTCACATTAGGCAGGTTATCTGTACTTATATGGATTCATCATCTTCGACCCCCTCCATTTCTGCCTCTCCCAAATTTGTCTCGCACCTTCTATCTTTCACCTGTCCTTCATCCTCTACCATGTTTTACTTTCCCTTTCAAAGCCCCAGACTCTCCTCCTCTTTCTTCATTATCACCTTCTCCGGGTGTCTGATGTAATTTGTACAGGAAGCTTGATCCAGGCGTCATTCTGTCTCCGGGGATCTGAGTTGTCATATCACATAATGAAAAACACATATGTGCTGACATCCTACTCTTCACGGAATCGCAGTTTGTGCCCCTTAACGTGCTCCGTCACGTGATGGGACCTCATCACGTTTCCTCCAACACATATTCAGGTTGTCCTATGAAGCAGCATTTTCAAATAAATGAGTCCCACGCAGTGTTTGAGCTTGAAAACAAATGAAAGGCTAGCAGGGGCTCAGAATGGTTGATGCGATGATTCAGAATGTTTATGTGAGGGTCGTATAATTTAAGCGTCTGACTGCGAGTCTCCAATCTTACTGGAAGCCGTCGCTGTAATGGATTTACTGGTTTTGTCTGGTTTTTGTATGTGTGAGGTCATGTGTTCCACCACACCCATTTGTTTGTGTTTGTGTGGGGGGGAGACAGAGTGGGCTCGGGCAGAGCTGGGGATTATGTGTGACAGTGCGTTCACACACGGAGAGACAAAGATACAGGCAGAAGTGGATGCCGTCATTGTCAACTGAAGCTTAAACACACAGGCCATGGTTGAGGTTTAAGAGGCAAAATGCAGGAAGCGATGCGGCGTGGGGGCGTTAAAAAAAGTTTCATCTTTATGCAAATGTTATGTGATATATGGAAGTAGCATCCAGGACCATTTGTTGTTATTTGGACTGATGCAGAGATGAGATGAGATGAAATATGAGATGAGATGAAATGTGAGATGAGATTAGCTGAAATATGAGATGAGATGAGAGATGAGATGAGATACTTTATTGTCCCAAATGGAAACTTGTCTTGGGCTCAGATGTGCAAGCTGCGTAAAGTGCAAGTACACACCACATAAAGTGCGTACAACATAGTACATAAAACATACAGCATATAGCATACATACAGCATGATCTTGACACACCATACAATTCGTAAAACCAGTAACACAATTAAAAGCTAGAGATGACAAAAAAAGAATAAACAGAACAAAGAGACAATACTCATAAAAACAGTCAAACTGGCTAAGTAGTTAATGTTACGCTTAGCCAATGAAACTGTTCAGGTTGGGTGTCATTGTTGTATTAGATCTTCCAATCAAAGCAAAACAAATAACAACCAACAAGAAATGAACTGATTTGTCAAGCATCAGTAAATGACATTTGATAGGTCTGAAAAAAACTGCCCAATCAGAAGTGGATATGTTAGTTATGTGTGCCAAAAAGCTGCAGATTCGGGATTGAGATGTGAGAGATGTGTGAATGGATGGTGGGAAAAGTCATTCAGTATGTTTACATGCACGCTGTACTCCAATTACTGGTCTCTACTGCGATTAAAGAAATAATGCAAGTAAGACATATGGGATTTTGCTGTTCGCTGAATGTATATGTTGCATAATTGGAGTACGTGGAGGGATCGCCAGGTGAGGAAATGCACGAGGAGGTGGCTTACTTCTGATTACGACATTGACATGCCCGAATAAACCGAGTTACAATCACATAATCTAATCTTTCTGCAAATGAATTTATTGCTTTAATCCGAGTATAACCAAGTTTTAACATGTAAAGGTAAGAATAAGGGCTTGGTTATACTCGTGTGAGGGGGCTGTCGCCGACCACGCATGCATTTCCACAAAGCACTGAGGTATTTATACTTGCCTCATTGTCCGTTGCAATATTCTCTGAAACGGCAAGGGGCAGTACACAGAAAATACCATGTAAAGCAGGAAGTCAGCGAAGTAGTCATACAACGACCCCGCATATTCTTCCAAACTTCATGGCAAAAACTTGTATTTTTGCTCAGTGTGCAGTTGCTGTTTCATTCCAGGAGTTTGAGGCCACGTCCTTACAAAGTCTCACAGGCGAGTCATAAATCTGTTGGACGTAACAGCTCGTTAACTCTACTCTCTTTTGAAGGTCCGCCCCTCGTGCGGCACGCAACCTGTGCACCATAGTTACAAATTCTAGGTGGTGCGCGACCGCAGAGGCCCCTCGTGCCATGGTGCGGATGGCGTGATTGTGTCATACTAGTGCAGTGCCCGTTGAAAATGTGTCTGTTCAGACCGGGCTGGACTTTATGGTGTGAGCCGCAGCCTGCCATATGTAGCCAGGTGGTAAAAACATCCCATTTATAAGGAAACCCCTATAAAATACATCGGCTCCTATTGTAGTCTTAGGTTTCTGCTTATACCTGTTTTGGACTCAAGATGGCGTAGTTCTATCACTCACTGAGCTGCAGGGTGTTGCTAAAGTTCAGAGTGCACCAGGAAGTGTGAGAACTGGAAATTCAGCATGTTTTCCTCTGAGAAAATTGATGTTACTGATGCTAACGGTGAAGAGAAATGAATAATCCCGTTTTATATATGGATAAGTGCATAAATATTGTAAGATATCAGTTCATTGTTGCCTTAGGAGTCCATGTATAACGTGTGTGTTAGGTTTATATCAGCCGATGGTGATGGAAACATTTTCTGTTCGCCCCACAGGATATTGTTAAGCTAGTATCAGGGGCTGCTGCCATATTTTAGTTAGCGCATTTTAGTGGACATAGTTTAGTTAGCATATTTTAGTGGATGTGTTTTAGTTAGTGTATTTTAGTGGACATATTTTAGCGTATTTAGCGTATTTTAGTGGATGTATTTTAGCGTATTTTAGTGGACGTGTTTTAGTTAGCGCATTTCAGTGGACATATTTTTGTAAGTGTGTTTTAGTGGCCGTATTTTAGTTAGTGCATTTCAGTGGACGAATTTTAGTTAGCGCATTTAAGTGGACGTATTTTAGTTAGCATATTTTAGTGGACGTATTTTAGTTACCATACTTTCTACGTTTGCCATGGAAGTTTATTAAATCAAATTTTTTCTTGTATTTTTCAATATTTCTTTTTTTCTCAGTTTATACAAAATAGACATTTGTACAGTTTTTTTTTTCTTTTTGAGATTAAAGACCCTAGATGTTATTTGGAGTGTCAGGTGTGGTTTCTCCCGGCATCACATTAGTGCCCATGGAGCAGAGCATATGCTGCCACACCTGGAGCGTATCCTGCCGCGTGGACTACTTTTTACCAGCACAGCTCAATTCAAGAACCACTCATCCAAACAACTTCACACATGACACTGCACGTCCTTGGGTCCTGAGCAATGAACCTACCAAATTTCAACTTCATACAGTGCTGGGTTCTGGAGATAATGGTGTCACAGACAGAGATTTCTGGCTTTATTAGATGTGGTGCACGCCCCCTCATGCACTTGCGACAACGGTGAGTTAAGTCTCCTTGTAAGGTGTAGCCACCAAGACATTTTGACATTTTATATCAACCTATGGAAAAGCTAACGTCTCTTAATAGCACAACTTTAGGCTAAAACTTAGGCAGAGCACACTATTAGGGTGACGCTTTTGCTGTTGTCATCTGAGTGTTCTCTAAGTGTGCATGGGTGTGCATGTGTGTGAGCAGTAATCACTTCAAAGAACAGCGAGAGAAGACAGAGGAGTGACCCGGTGAGGTGAAGGGGAGGTGGAGTGTTGCAGAAGTTGAGAGAGAGGTGGATCAGAGGACAGGAGCGGGTGGGGGCATGGACCCGGCTGTAGCGCCTCACAGAGTACGGAGACGATAGGAGAGCAGCGGGATGGTGGGTGAGGCATCGGGGTGAGGGGGTGGGNGGGTAGAGTGGGTAATTACAGGGGCCTGGAGAGGAGAGCCCTGTAATCAGCCTGCCCTCAGGAAGGAATGCAGCTCATCTTCTCATGTAATTACTGCCATTTAAACAGCCGCAGTTCCCAAACACTCATCCCACTGGTACTGCTCACCTATCACTCTATATGAACATGCACACAGAGAGAGAGAGAGAGAGAGAGAGAGAGAGTCACAGTGAGACAATCAGTGGCAGAAATGGACAGATTTTCAACAAGACCTCCAAATGGAGAAAGTGAGGTGGCAACAGAAAGAGCGATAGAGAGATGGAGACAGGCTACAGAAAAGTGTGTGTGTGTGTTAATGGCCGCGTAGACTGCAGGCCTCTAGAGAAGCCGGCTCCATGTGAATCCCCACCATGGTAACCAGCCACTCTGGGCAGATTTGCGCAACTCTCATCAAGCAGCTGCACAGTGGTGAAGCAGACAAGCAGTGGCACCTCATGCTGAACACACACAGTTATGTCTACACACACACACACACACACACACGCACAAACACAGGAAGGGGAAGCCACATTGTACCATATGAGTTTGACCTCCAAGTAATAGTTATGACATTGGTCTGTAATTTTGAGTGGATAATAGCAAAACAACATTGTCTCACTCTCTCTGTCCTCTCTCTCTCTCTCTCTCTCTCTCTCTCTCTCTCTCTCTCTCTCTCTCTGTCTCTCTGTCTCTCTGTCTCTCTGATAGTGATTGATCGTGCTTCTTATATGCGCCTGTGTTCCCATGCAGTAGGTGGTCATTGGGGCACAGGGCCACTGTTTTGATGGGCTATGATTAATGAGCTCTGCAGGGGGTGGCGCCCCCTAGCTGCAACAGCGAGAGACTCCGTCTGAGACTAGTATCCCCATGCGTCTATTCACACGAAGCAGCAGCGGCAGCACTGGGCTCGCTGCTAACAAAAGTGCAAATCCTCTTAACACTCCCACTCTCACACAGTCACACTCACCCACACTTTCCAAATTGTGGTCACAGCATCTCAGTTAGAGTGGGCTGTCCCTTGCATGCACAGTGGGTAAATATAACCCTTAGTCTGGTAAAAACATGTCTGCCCTGCCTGTCTCTCTCTCTCTCTCTCTCACACACACACACCATTTGGATGCAGTGTGGGAGTNCCCTGCCTGTCTCTCTCTCTCTCTCTCTCACACACACACACCATTTGGATGCAGTGTGGGAGTGTGTGAAACAGCCGCAGGATTCTGCAATACTCACCCAGTTATCAGTAAGAAACACTGCTGACTGTTGCCCTGTCATTGGTTCTTATTCACTGTCTGGAACCAGGAGTTAGATAACATGTTTATTTGTGTGTCCGTGTGTGTGCAATTGTGTGTTTGGCCCACGGCATACTCTCCAACAAGGCTGATTAAGTGTCATTATAACACCAAGGGCTTATGGGAAATGGCAGAAGGTGAGTCCCTTCAAGAAGGGCAAGTCACACTTCATTTACAATTAGGGGGTTGCAGGGCGACACACCTTACAGCCAAGAGTGCGAAATAACACTGTCTTTACAAAGCAATCTGCAAATGGGCTCTGCAGTTCTTGTGTGTGCAATTATTTTGTGTGTGTGTTATGAATGCGTGTGTGGAGTTGTGTGTGTTACTGTGTCCTCAGGCTTGCTCTCTCTCTCCTTTCCTGTCACCCAGACATGTTGGATGGACAAGCGAAGCATTTCTGTCACTCTGTATCTCCATCACCTGCTCAACCTTCCCCTCTGCCAATCTGGTTTCCAGCTTCCTGTTACCTCCCTCTTTGTCCTCCGTACAAACACACACACACACTGTTTCTGCCCATCCTTCTTTCCCTCTGCTTTTCTGTAATCTTTTTTACACACACTTGCACACACATGCCTTGCACAATCAGTTACACGCCTTACACACTCACGCATATCATGATGAAATGGGGAGGTTTCACACCCCACGGAAATAGCCGCTCTGCAGGCTTCCCTCATTAACATGTCGGAGCCAATCAAAGGTGTGACATTTCCGCCGCTGTGAGGAATTTTCAACAGCTTGCAACTGATGAGTTGCAGCAACAAGCATGCACAAGCATGCGTATCTGATCGAGTGATAATATATGGATGGATTAGATTAAAAAGTTGTTATTCTGAGTGTTATCAGTCTAACATAGATTTCAATCTTACCCAGATTCATTAAAGAGAATTTCATCTCAGTACGCTGGTGGGTCAGGGTGGGTCTGGCTTAACATCAGGACATTTATGTGCACATTATACTTTTTTGTCTGTACTTTAAAGGACCATACATTTTGCATGGTTGAGCCTAATATATTCAATTTTCATACACGTAACATTACTGACAATCATTTCCCAAACCATACTACTGGAATGGTGAATTAAAAATTGTGTTTCCTACCTTCCAGACTGCCATTGGTTTCAGTTCATTCTAGCACACTATTAAAATCAACTTGTTGATACTTGGAAATGTACCTGGGATAGGTAATCCATCGTAACGAACAAGATGTGTATTCAAGTTTTTTCGGAGTTACGTAGTTTTAGTATTAAGCACAATAAAAAGCGCGGAGTGAATGTATGTCTCCACCAGGGAATATAGTCCCAAAGAAGACCTGCGTTTATCGAAAAATTTAAACGACCATAACTTCATAAGGCTGCAAATCATTTAGCAGGTGAAACCTGCTGAATGATTCGTTAAATATTCAACCCACCTTTAAGGTGGGTTGAATATTTAACTTTGAAAGAGATTTTGCAAAATATCAGGAAAACTGAAATACGGTTTTATCCTTTGGGAAATGGTTGTCAGTAACGTTACATGTATGAAAATTGAATATATTAGGCTCAAACATGCAAAATGGCTGGTATGGTCCTTTAAGATAAAAAAAAAAAATGCATGTAAGCCATATACATGGATGGAATTAATAAGATTCTGTGTTTGCTGAATGCACAATGCATTGCTCAATCATGGCTTTCCATGATATATCATTTACATGCTTGAGCAAATCAGTTTACAATCATATAATCTAGGTCTCATACATTGATTTATGCCCGTTTCAAACTAATTATGATGCTTAAATGACAATCAGTTTATTGCCTTATTCAGAATGTAATCAAAGTTTTAACATGCATGGAAAAGTCATGTAAATACTGACAAGTCTAGAAAAGGTGCTGCTTGCCCTGCACCATCATAAGTTAAAAAAATAAAATAAAAAGAAGCATTCCAACAACTCCAAAGCCGTCATGCTGCATGTTGTTTCTGTCATGTCATGTTGTATCTTGACCATTAAAAGCAGACATGCTGTACTTTTTATTTTTCCTCATTTTGATAGTGTAATATAATCAGGAGTGTGTTGAACAAGTCTAAGTTAGAAGATGCATCCAGAGACAAACCGAGCTGTCCTGATAACCTTGTTTTTGATTCATCGTTTCCATGGATATACAACATATTTAAATTTACCTGCCTATACACCTGCTTAGACACTCACATTGTATGAGGCTAGTGCTATGGGAAAGCTGGGTGGGCTTTGGAAAGCATCTGTGTTGGGCAGTCTATGGGTTTTATCAGCTCAGGCCTGATGTAGTTGGCCAATCAAAGCAGAACAAAGTCATTTTAGAAGACATTTTATTCATCCTGCAGCATCTTCAGATCTACACATTTAGATCCAGAGTTTGTTCCACAAGACTTGCAGCAATTATTCTTCAAGCAATATCTCCAAATTATAACTGTCATAAAGAAAGACTCATTTTTACTGCAAGTTTTTGTTAACTTCACATGATTAAAAAAAAAATCTTTGGAGTTGGTGAAAGGTGTGTTTTTCTTCTACTTTTGACAGAGCCAGCCTAGCAGTTCCCCCTGCTTGCAGTATTTGTGTTCAGCCTAAGTGTCCAAGAGTTATTGCTGCACTGGACGAACAGAGATGTAATTGACATTGATCTTCTTATCTGACTCTGAGCAGGATGGCAAACAAGTTTATTTCCTTTAATATTGTCAATTGACCCTCTCTGTCTCATCATCTGGCAGCACATTGTATTTTATCCGGCTGAGG
This sequence comes from Lucifuga dentata, assembly GCA_014773175.1. Classification (NCBI taxonomy): domain Eukaryota; kingdom Metazoa; phylum Chordata; class Actinopteri; order Ophidiiformes; family Bythitidae; genus Lucifuga; species Lucifuga dentata. The sequence goes on from VXCM01000338.1 coordinate 72,810, forward strand.
GATGCGTTTTAGAGAGTATATATTCATGATGATGTGTGAAATGTCATGCATTCTCTTTATATAACCTTGTCAGTAAATGTTAGAGGGTAAAAAAACATGCAAGACAAAGACTTACAGCCAGGGAAAAAAGAAGAAGAGGACTTGAAGGGAAATCTATGAGCTTATCCGTGTGTTAGTTAGAGAGTCGCCATGGTGAGCGGAGACGAGGAGGCAGGAGAATCATGTGGAGACACCACAGGAGCACATCTCCATGTTGGTATCAAAATATCAAAAACAGGAACTTTAAAGGGAAGGCGTGGTGAATGCTCACAGAGCTGTAATATGGAATACTCATAGTGAGATTTCATATTCTGCTTCCTGCCTCCTGATGCTTCACAGCTACCACAAAGAAATGAAAATAACAGCATGTCTGTGACTCACTAGTGAATTAATGGCATTTCCTATTAAAAGATGACCAATTTCTCCTGCTCTCAATAGGATGTAAGTTGTGTTTGCGTGTTCGAGTCAGACAGGGAATCTGCAGGACTCCTCGCACTCTCTCTGCCTTTATTGATGCGAGAAGCCACGCCGCGTCGCTCCAACCTGCACTTGTGTCGTCTTATGTCTGATGCACACACAGATACACACACAGTCACTCAGCGATTTTCCATCAAACCCTCCATCTAACTCGTGACACATGTCCTCACTTCATCTTCTCGATCCTCATTGGCTTCCTCTCTTTGCTCCTGTAGAGAATTGTTTTCAGGTTGATGAGGATGAGGTCACTCTGAATATCAATCACTCAGTGTAATTGTCCTTTAAGGAAGGCAAGGAGAGATTGTCTCTGTCCATCCATCTCTGTCTCTCTCTGCCTGTGTGTGTGTGTGTGTGTGTGTGTGTGTGTGTGTGTGTGTAGTCTACCTCAGGGCTTTCTTGCAAGAATGATGATAATGAGGTAGAGTGCATGAGGAAGATGGATCCGGTCGGCTGCACAACGCTGCTGATCACTCTATTTATTGGCCTTGTTTCTTCTGTCACCAGCAGCATTGTCGTGTTTAACTGTCGTCCTCACAGTTGTGTTTGTCCTTAGTGGGACTCAGTGAGCCAGTTACACTTCATAGCTGTGGGCTATAGTTGTTTCTCTGTGTGTGTGTGTGTTTAAGACCGTGGAATGTCATTTGAAGTCGACTGGAGCTGCACAAAGTGCTTTGAATCCAGCAGGCAGGAAGGAAGGAGAAGCGGAGTCAGCGGAGGGCGAGAAGAAGAGCTCTCACGTCAGACAGCAGGCTGGAAGGCGGGAGGAAGGGACGCAGAGCTGCTGTTTGTTTTCATCCTCGCAGGATGCCGAGGATAAGATGGGAAAAATTAGATTCCTGACCCCACGTCTTTTGTAATGCCTCTTCGTTGTTCGGCTGCTTCAAAGTATTCCATCCTTTGCTTTATTCTCTCTTTCCCCCACTTCTGAGCGCAGTGCTGGGACAGCGAGGGCACTGCAGGGGACAGTAATGACTAACTCTGTAAAGGTAATGATAAAGTACAGACACTTTAGTCTCCACTCTGGCTACAGGCGCTGGGGCTAAGAAAATTACAGTCGTCTGTGTGTGTGTGTGTGTGTGTGTGTGTGTGCATGGCGAGGCAGAGAAAATGGGAGGGTNCGTCTGTGTGTGTGTGTGTGTGTGTGTGTGTGTGCATGGCGAGGCAGAGAAAATGGGAGGGTGGAGAACAGAGGGCAGACAGAACAACAGAGACAGTTTCACAGTCAGGCAGAGACAAAGACAGACTTTGCTGTGATTCGTTTTTCTTCCCAGTTATTATAGCAATCCAATAGTGTATGTGTGTGTGTGTGTGGGTGTGTATATTCCATCTTCTTTTTCCACCTGTCTGTTACTGTGTCTCTGCCTGTCTTCAGCCAGCCTTCTTACCTTCCCATCCTGCCACCTTGATCTCTCTTTCTCTCTCTCTCTCTCTCTCTCTCTCTCTCTCTCTGCCACTCTGAATCTCAGTTACACTGCATCGAAGGTGTGGCTGATCACAGCGAGTCCGCTGGAAGACATCGACCCCACATCCCGTCTCTTTAAATGTCCCTCACTTGCTGTTTGACTCAGCATACATGAATGAGTGAGTGAGTGGGCCGCATAAGCATAGGTTGTCATCTTGTGTCTGTGTGTATGCGTGTGTGATTGTGTGCTGTAGAAAAGAATACACAGAGGCCCGTGTTTGCTTTCTAGCTGTCTGCTGTCTATCATTAGAGTAATAAAAGACTTGCTGTGCAGCACTGCGAGCAGTTCTTGTCTCGCAGGCTCCTCCATTCCACACAAATTGCCGGCTGCTGAGGCCTGATGGATGTTTGTGTGCCGGCCCAAAAACACAGGTTCCACTCTAAACCCTGAGCTCTATTATCCCAGAGAGAGAGAGGGAGAGAGGGAGAGAGAGAGAGAGAGGAGTTGGAGCTGTTGATCTGTCTGCTACCTCCATCATCCAAAAGTATTTTAATTAAACTGCTCCTTTCTGTAGGCCCCAGAAAACAAACACACACACACACACACTCACACACACACACACGTGCTGCAGAAGGAGAGGGTTATCCAAAGACACAGGGCCTCTCCTCCCGTTCCGTCTCGTCTCCACCACTGTCTGAACCACTGTCTCTCTATACGTCTGTCCCTCCTGTCATTCCTCTCTCTCTCTCTCTCTCTTTCTCTCTCTCTCTCTCTCTCTCGGTGCCCCAACTTGTCGCAGCTGAAGAGTGACAGGCTGTGTTTTTCAGCTGATATTTGAACACTGAGCAATCAATGCTGGACAAAGAGAAAGGGGGTGTGGGGGGGTGGAGGGTGGAGGGTGGAGGGAACGGTAACACAATTGGTTATTGACAGAGAATTCAAAGTGTGAAAGACTGGAGGCGACAAGCTTAGTAAGAGGAGAGCAAAGGGATGCAGGGAGAGAGAGAGGGACAAACAAGGAGAAAGAGCAGAGGATTGTGGGACGTGGTTTTCATTGTTGGGTTTTGTTTGTGGTCGTGTGCGCCTTGCTTAAGTTAGGTCGCGTTGTTATTCATTGCGTTTGATTTAGTTATGAGTGTAGAGGAGGGAGAAACTGCACTCATGGTCAGGGTGTAAACCTGATGGAGCAGAAACAGGTGTGTGTGAGTGTGAGTGGCATGGATATTTAAGTGTGTGTGTGTGTTTGTGTGTGTTATATTTCTTTACTGCCATATCCTGGCCAATTGAGTTGAGTTTGAGTTTTACATACTTCAGTGAGGCAGATATGGTCACTTTAGCTTGTATCTGTGCTAATTTAGTCTTAGAATTTGGATTTAGGGCTAAAGTTAAATTTAGAATCTGGACTAGATTCATTTGTCATGGAACAGAGGAAATGTTTATCTTGCTGCTGTCCAGCTCTGTATATTGTGGCATTTCATTGACTACAGTGTGTTTAAAATATGTAGCAACAAAACTGTCACATTCATTTTTTCTGACTAATCAAAAGATAAAAAAGGTGTGTTGAATGTTGTCTTTTCTGTCCACTAACACTGACACAATCTGGCAAAGATGGTAGCAAAATGAAGACACTAAGAGTGAATCTCTGTTTCAAGGACCATATCACCCATTTTGCATGTTTGAGTCTAATATATTCAATTTTCATACACGTAACGTTACTGACAAACATTTCCCAAAGCATACTACTGGAACGGTGAATTAAAAATGTTTTTCCTACCTTCCAGACCACCATTGGTTTCAGTTCATTCTGGTACGCTATTAAAATCAACTTGTTGATACATGAAACATTCTTGGGATAGGTAATCCATCATTGCAAACAAGGCATGTATTCAGTTTTTTTTTTTTAAGTTTCATAATTTTAGCATTTAAGTGCAATAAAAAGTGCAGAGTGAATGTATGTCTCCACTGGGGANAGTTTCATAATTTTAGCATTTAAGTGCAATAAAAAGTGCAGAGTGAATGTATGTCTCCACTGGGGATTATAGTCCTAAAAGAAGAAGACCTGCGTTTATCAAAAAATTTAAATGACGTGACTTTATAAGGCTGCATAACTATTAGCAGGTGAAACATGGATTTTTAAGGTGGGTATATCGCTTGAATATTTGAGTTTGAAAGATTAATAGATTTTACAAAATATCAGGAAAGCTGAAATACGGTTTATCCTTTGGGAAATGATTGTCAATAACCTTACGTGTATGAAAATTGAATATATTAGGCTCAAACNCCTTTGGGAAATGATTGTCAATAACCTTACGTGTATGAAAATTGAATATATTAGGCTCAAACATGCTAAATCAATGGTATGGTCCTTTAAAAATTTAGGTAGGTTTAGGGTGTGAGTCCAGGTCTAATATGTTATGTTACACACAGGATTAAGACATTTTATGTTTTTGAGAATGGTTGGCAGTAACATAACGTGTATGCGGTTAGTGTTTATTGGGTTCAAACATGCAAAATCACTGTTATGGTCCTTTAAGGTGTAAGTAGAGTAAAGTCATGTTGGTGCTGAGGTTCAGGTTGGGTTACAGGACAGAGAATAAATGCAGCCAGTGGAAGACTCTTGTAAGGAAGAACAAGACTGTGTTTTAAGTTTAAAAAAAAGAGTCGAGTGGAATAGAGACGGATTGAAGATGACAGGTCCGTCTTACGGAGCGTTCGGACCCGGAGCAGCTGTTGTCCTTTCTGTCCTGTGGCCACAGAGCTGTGGACAATCCCACACAAGTCTCCTCTGCCACTGCTGCGCAGTCGAACAGATTTTGATGATACGTGTGCAGGATTCCCATGAATCCATTCTGGCAGGTTTGAGTCCTTACAGATACACACACACACACACACACCCCTCTCCCCTTCTTCATCATGCTCCGTGTTCCTCTGCGCTCTTCCCTCATGTCTCAGTGCAGATCTGTCACGGGGAGTGGTGGGGTGGGGGTGGAGGGTGCGGGGAAGCGCTCGCTTTCCTAAAATAGGAGATGGTATCGTTCTAAGTACTTTCTCTTGTTCTGCGGTCGTAGAATAACTGATCAGGTTGGAGCTCGATATATTCAGAAAAACTGAACGCTGCAAATTTGCCTGGTTTATCCCTTTGTGGGGAAGCGGCTGCATCTCCCCTATCTCCTTTCCTTATCCAGCGAACGCAGAGAATTAGATTTCAGAACTGTTGCTGTGTGTGAGGAAACCACATTTGCCCAGGAGGAACGTGCGTGTGTGTGTGTGTGTGTGTGTGTGTGTGTGTGTGTCTTCGTGCACGTGTGTGTATGTGTCAAGGGAAGATGGAGCACTTGGCTGGATTTGCCCATACCTTATTGGCATCTCCTGACTGGAGCCGGCCCTCTCAGTCCACCACACTCCCCTCCAGCCTTCCATTTAATGTTTATTGAATTCAGATCATTTATGTAAGCAGAACAGAGATTTCTATTAGAAGGGCAGAGCCATTAACTATTTATAAGAACCTCGATTACCTGAGAGGGGAAAGTCAGAAAGTGATGACAGGAGTTTGATTGGAGATGATGTTAATACACTGCGTAAAAGTAACATGTCTGGCAAGTTTCATGCTCCTGTCAAAGGTAGATAATACGTAGCAGTGCAAACACCAGACTGATGCTGCTGCTGCATTAGTCATAACCCCACAGCAGCTGATATTAACCTTGAGAAATTTAAAGAACAATACTGGTGATTTTGCATGTTTGAGTCCAGTATAAACAACTTGCATGCATGTTACGTTACTGCAGCCATTTCCCTAAATATACAAATGGAACGGTGAATTTTAGCATTTTTTTTCCCCTACCTTCCACGTACTGGAATGGTTTCATCTCATTCCAGTTCGCTATTAAAATCAACATGTAGAGATTTGAAACACGCTTGAGATAAGAATTCCATAACAGCAAACACTACTTCTGTTCATTTTTATTTTATTTTATTTTTCTTTTGTCGATCTAACATGGAGCTGCACAGAAGATGATGTATGTCTCCGCCAGGGAATATAGTCCCAGGAGAAGGTAGCTTTTACCGAGAAATTAAAATGACTGTGCCTTCTACAATTGTGCATATTAGCAGGCAAAACACTGAATTTTAATTTTGAGGATGTATAGGGCATTTTATGTTCACCTGGAGAATTCTGGGAATCCTCGCTTGTGGCACAGATGTGAAACATTTTATAATTAGGCCAATTCACTTTGGCTCTCAGAACATTCTGACAAAGGCAGATAACCGATACGCGTAAGTGCTTTTTATTGTTTTAATGCTGTAAACCCAACAAAATAAAGGCTTTTAACTAAAAGGAGATCTACACAGTGCCTGCAACTGATTTTTTTTTTTATACCACCGACGTTGTGGTTCATGAAATTCATATGTCTGATAAATTTTAAGGTGGGTGCATCACCTGAACATTTGATTTTGAAAGATTAGGGGATTTGGAAAAATAACATAAAATATGTATGGTTTTATGTTTTGGAAATTGGTTGTCAGTAATGTAACATGTATGCAGGTTGTATATATTGGACTTAAGCATACAAAATCGCCAGTATGGTCCTTTAAAGTGTTTTTACACTGATGAAAATCTTCTAAGACAGTGTGTCATTGTGACAGAAGAACATCAAAAGAAGTTGGCTGACACACAGTCCTTACTTATTTTTGTCTTATGAAGTTATGGTTAGCCATCAGTTGCCCACTTACACAGTCAGCAGACAGGAAGCAAAATTAGTCACCCACTAGAGTCACGTTTCCATCCACCTGATGAATGCAAGTCCAATGTTTTAGCTTTGTTTTGGTCTCCACCACTCCTGAGAAAAATATCTGCGTGTTTAGTTTGTTAGTTGTTTGACTTCATTTCATTTGCAGGACTACATATGTATCTAAGGATAAAAATAACAACAACAAAAATAAAGAAGAATAAAAACAACTCAGGAAAATAATCATAACAACTAGTTCTCGTGTGGGAGAGGTAAAAAGCAACAGGCTTATAGTAAAACTCCTCCCCAACATTAATCATCTTCAAATTAATCCATTGTGTGATGGATCAATTAATTAACAAAAAAAAAAAAAAAAAAAAAAGTGACTCAGATTATACAAAATCCAAAAAATAGACAAATATTCACTTTTCTACTGTAATTGCAATGATAATAGAGAGCTTCAGTAATTTTTTAAAGGAATAAAATGATGTTGCTCGTTGTTCTACATCCAAGTATGAATTCCATAAAGTTGCACCTCTGTGTCAAAATGAAAGACGGACCACATTACTAGAACAAAATGAAATATGAACCTGTTTAGATTGTCTAGTACTATACAAATGGACATCTGCATTCATGCAAACGAAATTTTCTCTCATATGTACACTCATGAATATATCGTCTCATAAGATGACAACACAGCATATGCATATCTAGGAAACATCTGAATCCTATTCATTCTATCCATGCATATGGCTTATTCTGTATTTTTGCCTCAGTATCACAGTACAGACAAAATAAATGCAAATACAGTCTGCATGTAAATCTATTGTTTGTTAATAGACCTTTAAAAAATGACATAGTAATTAGCAGCAAAATAATTAGTAGTTTAACTAAATGTCAACTTTTTGGGTTAGTCATAACCAGTTATAATGCTGCACTAATACATTGGTGAGATCGGCCTGTCATTTTTAGAGCAACAAACCAGAGTGAAGAGGTCAGAAAGATGGAGAAACTTTTGTCAGCATTGCCAGGGGTAATATGTCACATAGAAAATGTCAGAGGATAATGTGCGATCATCAGGACCTGTCCATGGAAGGTCAAGAGCCCCTCCACCCCCACCCACTGAGAGGTTCCACAGACAACAGGAGGTCTGCATAGACCACATTACTGACTATACAGTGGAGGGAAAATGTCACGCTGCCTCTCCATTTCTGTCACGCTGCCCCTCCATTCATACTGCAACATGTCAGCACCTTAAATGTCCTCTTGAAATACTCTGACAGGGTTATATTCACGTGTACAGTGAAACGGTGCTGACAGATTTGTCCATGCATGCCCTCCAGCTGGATCGAGACGCATGGGACAAATTGTCACCCACATACCCTCCCTCCAGGTAGGTGATAGCTTCTTGATCACCGAGGGAGAAATGTGTCTTTTTGCTTTCTTTTTACCACCTCGATGGTGAGGTCAGAGGTCAGGATCAGTCAGAGAGCCAATATCCAGCTGCTGATGGAGATGCGATTTATCTGACGAAGTACGCCTTAAGCAGAACATTTGCTTTTTAAAGGACCATACCGGCCTTGCATGTTTGAGCCTAATATATTCAATTTTCATACACGTAAGATTACTGATAATCATCTCCCAAAGCATACTACTGGAACACTGAATTAAAAAACTTTTTTCCTACCTTCCAGATCGTCATTGGTTTCAGTTCATTCTAGTACGCTATTAAAATCAACTTGTTGATACTTGAAACGTTCTTGGGATAGGTAATCCATCATAGTGAACAAGACGTGTATTCAGGTTTTTTTTTTTAGCATTTAAGCGCAATAAAAAGTGCAGATTGAATGTATGTCTCCACCGGGGGATATGGTTCCAAAAGAAGACCTGCGTTTATCAAAAAAATTTAAATGATGGTGACTTCATAATGCTGTGTAATTATTAGCAGGTGAAACATCGATTTTTAAGGTGGGTGTATCGCTTGAATATGTGATTTTGAAAGACTGAGAGATTTTGCAAAATATCAGAAAATCTCAAATAAGTATAATTAAGTATAATACCTTTCATGTATGAAATTAAATATATTAGGCTCAAACATACAAAATGGTGGTATGGTCCTTTGAAAGAACATAGTGATGGTGAGATGAAGCTTGTTGAAGCACCGTTCCAGCCAATTGTGTTGAAAATGTGTCAATTGCTTGAAGATTCAGGTGAACACTAGGGGCACCTGCTGTGAAACAAAATCATAGAAAAGGTGACATTTTCATGCTATATGACAAATAGACCCACATACGGCGCTCACGGCAAAGTTCTTGTGGGCGTCACCATTAGTGTTGCAGCCCCAACTTTTACGCAGACAATAAGAGATGAGAAAACTTGGCTGCTGGTTCCATCTCAATACAAATACGCCACTAACTCTCTCCTCTACTACAACAAACCCACACAGAGTGTTGTTCCTTTAAATCTTCAAAGTGTCCACCGGATTTGAAGCAATTCTTGAACCAATACTGTTGTGTGGCCAAAATGAAGCTTCAAACGTCATCAATGACGTCATGCTGGATACGAGATACAAGCATCAACATGGAGCTTCAGCGGAAACTGACCTCCATACTCGATACACGATTCGAAGCTTCAGTGTCGAACGTAACATCAATAGGAACACAGGGCGATCATGCATGTTTGAGCGCAATATGTACAATCCACATACACGTTACTGACAACCATTTCCCAAAATATGCTAGGTTAACGGTAAATTTTAGATATTTTTTCCTCCTTCTAGACTGCCATTGGCTTCACTTCATTCCTGAACACTAAAAAAATCAACTTGTGGAGACTTAAAACATGCTTGAGATAAGTAATCTATCACAGCGAACAACACGTCTATCAGCGTTTTTTGTGAAGCTTCCAGGTGCGAGTGTGTGTGTGTGTGTGTGTGTGTGTGTGTGTGTGTGTGAGAGAGAGTGTGAGCAGGACCTTCCTGCAAAAGAGCATTCGATGCTCAGTGAACTGCCCCTGGATAAATAAAGGTTAAAAAAAAAAGTAACTTTATTTAACTGACTCAACATGAAGATGCAGGAAGACGATGTATGTCTCCACCAGGAAATATAGTCTGAGGAGAAGACGGTGTTTACAGAGCAATTAAAATGACACTTCTACAATCGTGCAATAGTGTTAGAAGACGAAATCTGAATTTTAAAGTGGTGTATCACCTGAACATTTCATTTTGAAAGATTAGGGGTTTTTGAAAAAATAACAGGAAAACTAAAATATGGTTTTATATTTTGGAAATTGGTTGTCAGTAACAACATGTATGCAGGTTGTACATATCGGGCTCAAACATGCATGATCGCCGGTATGGTCCTTTAAAGTCAAAAAGCTTGAATCCAGATGTTATAATTGAAGAACACTCTCCCTCATCACTTCTGTTTGCATCTGATCTGTGCTTTCAGAGGGCAGCGACTACACTGAAGCCGAGGTTCTTCCTGACTCCTTCCCATCAGCCCCTGCAGAGCCTCTACCAGAATTCCTGCTGGAACCAGAGGACGCATTCATCGTAAAGAACCGTCCTGTCCAGCTATGCTGCCGGGCATCGCCAGCCACGCAGATATACTTTAAATGTAACGGAGAATGGGTGAATCAGAACGACCATGTCACCAGAGAGAGCCTGGACCAGATCACAGGTGACATACACACACACACACACGCACACACACACACACACACACAGAGTNCTGGACCAGATCACAGGTGACATACACACACACACACACGCACACACACACACACACACAGAGTCACCTTGCATTTTACAGACATAAACATCAAACTCAATTACAAACATCATTTTCAACTACATAATCCATTACCTCCTATAGGATTTTATGTGCATGTTAACTGCTTTTGGCCTGCAGCCAATGCATTATTTATATGCACTGTGAAAAAAAAAGTCCCATTAATCTCCCCTCCTGTCTCTCTTTCTGTCCCATTCTGTCTCTCTCTTTTCTACTCCCCCACCCCCCCCTCTCTCTCTGCAGGTCTTGTGGTGAGGGAGGTGGACATTTCTGTTTCCAGGACTCAGGTGGAGGAGCTGTTTGGGCTGGAGGACTACTGGTGCCAGTGTGTGGCTTGGAGCTCGGCGGGCACCACCAAGAGCAACCGAGCCTANGTGTGTGTGTGTGTGTGTGTGTGTGTGTGTGTGTGTGTGTGTCAGAGAGAGAGAGAGAGAGAGACTTTTTACTTGTCATATGCATCAGATTAAGTATATATGCAAAAAGAAATTTCTGCAGCACTCTATCTTGGCTCCCTGTGGTAATGTGTGTTGTAGCATGATTGACACCGTGCATGTTTATGAGGGTGTGAAGCAGAAAAAAGTCGACAGAGTGACAGAGGCTTTTGGGCTGTTTGCATTTTGTGTGTATGTGTGTGGGGCACATGCTGAGATGTTTGCGTGACAGTTGACCTCGTTGAGGTAAACACCATGTCAGTCTCCTGTCGGGCCAGCATTCACTCACTGCTAACCAAATCTGTGCCGCCCCCTGTAGATCTGAGGAAGAACTTTGAGCAGGAGCCGCTGGGAAGGGAGGTCCGACTCGAGCAGGAGGTNAGATCTGAGGAAGAACTTTGAGCAGGAGCCGCTGGGAAGGGAGGTCCGACTCGAGCAGGAGGTGCTGCTGCAGTGTCGCCCCCCAGAGGGCATGCCCCCTGCTGAGGTAGCCCCTCTCCATCCTCATCGTGTTTTCATCACCCATCCTTTCATTCATGGATTTTTTTTTTTCAATTTGGAACTTTTCATTTGCATAATTTTGTTTAAGTAGCCCCGCTTTTGGATTTTAGGCAAAGAGACTTGCTGCTGTATACATCAACATAAAACACAAAGGAGCAATTACAGGACGAGCCGTACAAGAGAGATAACAACCTAACAAAGGCAACCTGACACACTTAAGAAAAGATTTATTCAAACAATGAAGCACAAAGGGCTGCGCATAAATCCTCAGAGCTCTTCCGACTGTACAGAACTACATCAGGTGGTTTAATTGCTCTCATAAAAGAGCAGCACGCCAATAAAATTATGAATAAACTTTGTTTTATATGAAATGAGTAAATGTTTATCTTCCGCCAAACAGTATAGTTCTTTAACAGTGGCTAAACAAGTGTTTATGGTGTCGCATAAAAGCATCAAATGAGTGGTGATTTTTGGATTAATTGCTACGTGGTCACAATTTTTTTTTTTTTTTTTTAGAATCCATAACCTTAATCAGTTTTATAAGAAATCTTGCTTGTATTTTTTCATGGTTGGTCACTGTTTTTGTCTATTTTTCGTGAGCAAGGAGAAAAGTAAGAGACAAACTAAAAGCAGAGGGAAGATTTTGAGCAAAAGAAGCTGCTAATTTGTATTTTTCCTGAGAAAACTGAAAATCATAAAATATTGACACTGTCAATATCAGATGTAGTGTTGAAGCTTGCTGGGACGGCGTAATACCCCGTAGATTAAGACTGTTTACTGAATTAGTCTGTGTGTCTGTGTTGTGTGATTATGCACACACACCTGCCAAATTCTAGGAAGACTGATGTGAATCTGTAGCAGAGAAATTAAAAGACATTCATGATTCTATATCCTTATAATAAAAAAAGTGTGAGTGTGAGCATTTCACAGTTTATCTTTTGCTTGGTGAAACTACCATTGCCATTGAGCAGATTTTTCATAAAATTCTTTATTTTTAGCCTGGTGTGTATTGGCGTTATATTGTGTGTATGTGATGAGGTGTGTGTTTTGATTACAAACACATTCTGGCACATTTGTTTGGCTGTGGATTTACGCTCCAGTTTCCTGTTCAGCCATCAGAAGGCAGCACATTTCTCCTAATGTGAAGCTGTAGACAGTTTTCAGACAGGCTGAATTCATAAAACACACTGCCAGACGTAACGTGTTAAAGGCGAATATCGTCACTGTCTCTGCGTGTCTCCAGGTGGACTGGCTGAAAAATGAAGACGTGATCGATCCATCGCTGGACTCCAACTTCCTGATGACCATTGACCACGACCTGATCATCAAGCAGGCCAGACTCTCCGACACGGCAAACTACACCTGTGTGGCTCGGAACGTCGTGGCCAAACGACGCAGCAGCACGGCGACTCTCATCGTCTACGGNCCTGTGTGGCTCGGAACGTCGTGGCCAAACGACGCAGCAGCACGGCGACTCTCATCGTCTACGGTAACGCAGACACACACATTTTCATACGTCTGTACGCATGTACAAGAGTGAACCTGGTGTTACCGTCATTCGTGATGGATGTTAGCTATGCTATTAAGCTAATAACTCCTGCAGTCGAGTCACATTGACACATTGCTGATTTTTGGAGAATTTCCTTCATTTTCCAGAATATTCTAGAGTCAAATAAAAAATGGACAACTTTTTATATTTTATTTTAGACTTTTTTTTTTTTTTTTTTNTTTTTTTTTTTTTTTCAAGAGTGAAGAATTTTTCAGAAAAACATTTGAGACTCCAGAGGGTTAAATATGGTGCATAAAATTTTGGGGTGATTGACCCGTCAGTTTAGTTTGGAACTATGTGGAGTGAAAAATGACAAACTGTAACTAAATGAAGCTAAAAATTTGAAAAGTTTGAATAAAACAAACAGAAGTACATAAAATACAGCAGTAACTGAAGTTTAAGCTGCTTTTTTTTTTTTTTTNAACATCTGGCACTTTAGCTATGATGGTGTATTAGGCCATATAAGATGAAAAAAAAAAAGTGAGGGGGCATTATTTCAAGTTTTCAAACTTGCACATTTGTGAGTTTTTATTTGCCAGTTTTAAAAGTCTGTATGCTTATGATAAATCAATGATTTTGCACTAAAAGCACAAGTATTTCTTTATTGCTAAATCCGATGGAAAAGTATAATTTAATAAGGTCATGTACTGCAGGCGTAGTCACAATGTGAGGCGGTTCGATCCCTGTCATTATTTTCCCTTTTTCATTATTAAAAAAAAATAAATTATTATTTTAAAAAAATTTAAAAAATGATTATTCATCATTAAAAATCATTTTCATTATTTTTTTAAGCTTTTAAACTCAAAAATTTGCGAGTTTGTTTTGCGAGTACATGACCTTATTAAATTATATGCTTTTCCATCAGGTTTAGCAATAAAGAAATACTTGTGCTTTTAGCTAAACATCATCTTACTATCACAAGCATATGGATCATCGAATTATCATAAACATATGGACTTTTAAAACTGGTAAATGTGTGAGTTTTAAAATTCAAAGTAATGCCCTGCTCATTTTTTTTTCGTCTTATATGGCTCTAATACGCCGTCATACTTTAGCTGTTTTCCGATGTGTAATTATACCAACCGTGTTAACTGAAAAGGCACATTTTGATATATTTGGCATTTGTGATCAATCCTCCGAATACACATGAAGTGGAATCCACTCAGGGCTTCTAGTACTGTAACCCAGAATAGCCTGATGCATTCCCATATTCAAAGCAAAAAGGTTCCTGTTTCAGCAATATTCCCAAATCCCAAGTTATAGTTGACATCAAAGTGGAAGTCTTGTGGAGACTGTGTCAGGGATATTGTGAGAGCTCAACTGTAGTTTCATAAATAAACCTTATTAGAAAAATTACATTTAATTTTGATAAATCTACAGAGTAAAAACCTCTCAATTTTCTATTACTAAAATGTCGGTATATGCTAATGTATGTAAAGCAGAAGTTCCCGAACTTGTTTAAAAATGGCACCTCTTTGTAGGGAATTATTTTCATGGGAGTTCACCGTCACCAGGCACACACACACACACACACACACTCCTTTAGGCTAAAAACGACACCGGGAATATGTGTTAAAAGAAATATATAAATGAACATAACAGTATTTGAGATCTAGCAAAAAGAGGAGTGTTTTTTTTTTTTTTTTNTTTTTTTTTTTTTTTCTCTCGAGCTTACCACTTCTGCATTTGACAGCTTTTTTGTCCTGCAGATGAGGCTTCCCACTGTGGGACATACCGTAGCTTCCCCAAACCATAAAAATCCATAGGCTTATATTTTCGTGTTTAGTTTAGCTCAGGTTTGGCCTCGGGCTGTGTGGAGAACTGAGATGTAGCAGCATTTCTCTAAGGTCTGTTTTCTGTCACAGATCTTTCCACGGATGCTTCTGATAGTTGCTATTTCAGACTGCAGGGCACCTGGACACTCAGCGTGAAAGCACGTCGCATCACGTTGCATCACACTGACAACAGATCTGCCGTCTGTGAATCCTGGCTGTGGCCTCATTGCACACATTACAGGAGTTCTTTATGTGAAAGATTGTGATGTTTGTCACTTTTTCTGCCATTTTGACTTTATGAAAATGCAATGTATATTAAAAAAATAGTCCTGGGTTTTTACATGTGATGAAATGCCATTATGTAGTCACACCAAACAATGTCTGCCTACATAATAAGGAGGTGAAATGTTGCAGCACTCCTGGCATTGCCTTACAGCCTGTACTGTGGGAATAAATGTACTCAAAGTGCACAAGGATGTTTTTGGTGTTTATCTTCACTTAGTGTTCTAAAAGCTACATATAGGCCTTTAACCAAGTCTCTCTCTCTCTCTCTCTCTCTCTCTCTCTCTCTCTCTCTCTCTATCTCTTTTTCTCTCTCTTCCCCCCTCTCTTTTTCTCGCTTGCTCACTCTCTCTGTCTCTCTGTCTCTCTCTCTCTCACTCTATCTGTCTCACTGTCTCCCTTGCTTTTTCTTTTTCTGTCTCTCTCTCTCTCTATCTGTCTCTCTCTCTTGCTCCCTCTCTTGCTCTCTATCTCTTTCTCTGTCTCGTTCTGTCTGCCTCTTTCTTTTTCTCTCTCTCTCTCTCGCTCTCTATCTCTTTTTCTCTAGCCCTCTCTCTCCCTCTCTTTCTGTCTCTTTTTCTTGCTCGCTCACTCTCTCTCTGAGTCTCTCTCTCTCTCTCTCTCTTTCACTCTGTCTCCCTGGCTTTCTCTCTCTCTCTCTCTCTCTCTCTCTCTCTCTCTCTCTCTCTCTCAGTGAGCGGAGGCTGGTCATCGTGGACTGAGTGGTCAGAGTGTAACGCTCGTTGTGGGCGGGGCTGGCAGAGACGAACACGCAGCTGCACCAATCCTGCGCCGCTCAATGGAGGCGCCTTCTGTGAGGGCCCACCCTTCCAGAGAGTGATCTGCACCACGCTGTGTCCAGGTGAGGTCTCACATACACACACACATACACACAGTTAATATTTTACACTGGACATAATCTCACATTACTAAACTTTTCCCAGCAACACGTTTGCACAGTAACAACATGAAGAAATATGACTTTTAGTCTGAGATATGTGGACAAAAAAAATCTGAAAAAAAAAATGTTTTTGAGGGTTAAAAGTTTAAAGAATCTTACAAATAGAGAAAGGGACAAATCTTTTGGAGTATTTGATGTTAAAACGGTGCTTACTTGCACTGATTGTAGCAACCTGGTTTGAGTAACTATTTCAATGTCATCAGAGAAGATGTCAATACTAGAGAAGGATTAAAAGGTGAAAAATCAGGATTTTTTTTTTTTTTTTTNTTTTTTTTTTTTTTTTATGAATGGGCCAATTTGCAGGAAGATCCCAAAAATAATTTTAAACCAAGGTTCACCGATTTTTTGTGTCAGATACTAGGTTTTAGCTGCTTTCCTCCACAGAAGGCTGAAGTAGACATTTACCTCATTTCAACATGGCAGAAAATAATCACGTTTTAGGTCACGTAACTGCTCTGATTTAGTCACAGAACGTAATTTACGTCAGGACAATAATGTTGACCCTTAATTACTATCAGACAACACTCTAGCATATTACTTTGCCCCTTATGTTGGACCACATGGGACTCCAGATTCACATACAGTATTTATGAATACATCCTGGAAATTACACACCTCAGACAATTATACACAGTGTCCTCTGCAAATATCGGCCTGGTGGCGTCTGATCGTAGCTTTGGAGACAAGACTTTCTGACCCTAAAACCCAAAACATCTGCAATTCTTGGAGAATCCTGGAGATTCTTTGGCCACTTGAACCATCATCCTCACTGTGTGTGGGCTCAATATAGACACACATCCTATTCCAGGCTCACTGAGAAAAATATTTGTTTCATGATTAGAATTTCCTTTTCCTTTCAATTATTTTAAGAATAACAATAATGATAATAATTAATTATTTAATTTTACTTATTAGCACCTTTTAAACCACTCAAGGACACTGTACAATACATCAGGAAAGGAATAAAAACGGCATGAAATTAAAAAGGATTCAAGTACATAGACACTTATAATACAACATGTAATTAAAACAGCATCAAGTCAGAATGAAGTATGCAGTATGGATGGATACAGTATGGATAGAACAGCATGATTAATGATTAATGTAATTATAATGAGTAAGACCATTTAAACAGGTGTTTAAATCTGTGATTTGAAGTGTGTGATGGAGTCAAGCTGACAGACATGTAGTGGAAGAGAGTTCCAGAGTTCTGGGTGCAGAGCAGCTTAAAGCTCTGGCACCCAGCATCCATGGTGCTGAGTCTAAAGGAACAACGGTAGAGCAGCTGAGGAGGATTGCAGAGAAAAGGAGAAGGTGTAGGGATGGAGAAATTCTGAGAGGTGTGGAGGGGCCAGATTATGGAGGGCTTTGAAAGTAAGCAGTAGAATTTTGTAGTGAATCCATCGGTGAACAGGAAGCCAGTGGAGCTGACTGAGGATGGGTGTCATGTGGTCAGAGGATTTGGTGCGGGTGATGATCCTTGCAACAGATTTTTGGATAATTTGAAGCCAGTGGAGAAGTTTGTCCAGAATACCAGAGAGGATGGCGCTGCAGCAGTCAGTACGAAGATAATCCTTTAATCCGTTATTAGTCCCACAGCGGAAAATTTAAGTGTTACAGCAGCAAAGGGGATACTTCAAGTATAAAAAACGACAACAGGCAAGATAGTGTAAGGCAAAAACAGGCAAATCAACAACAGCATCAATAAGTAAGTAATAATAATAAGTGAGCGGTAAACAAACTATAAGTCCACAGGCTGAATGTATTGAATTCACGTTATTGTACATATATGTTGAACGTATTATTGCCTGTAGGAATATTGGTATTGCACTGTTAAGTAAACATATAGTACACATGAGATTGCACATGATTATGAGTTTCTGTGTGCGTACTACTGGGAGCAGTGCTGATTGTAAAGTCTGACAGCTGCAGGGAGACAACCCACGTATCTCTCCTTCACACACACAGTGAAGCAGCCCATCGCTGAAGGAGCTGTCCAGTGCTGTCAGAATGTCCTGCACGGGGTGGGACGTGTTGTCCATCAGGGATGATAGCTTAGCCATCATTCTTTTTTCTCCCACCACCTCCACTGGGTCGAGGCAGCATCCCAGGAGGGAGCTGTCCTTCAGAGCTGTAACGAGATGCTACCTTTAATTTTACTTTAATTAAGGTTATATTTTTGTTAATATTTTCAATGAAAGGTCAAGAGGATAAACTTAAAGACAATTTTTTTCACAGCTCAGTTTGCTTTTATTTACCAAGGGTGCCAATATTTTTGGAGGGTGCTGGATCAAGTGTTGTACTTATGCTGCATTCGAGCTACCTCGGAAGTCGGAATTTTCCCAGTCGGAAGTTCCAATTCCCGACCTCAAACTGTTCCAGCCAAATGTAAACAAAAAAACATAGCTGAAAGCCAATAAATACTGTAAGACTAAATAAATTTAGTAATAAATACTAACTAAGTAAAATTAGATTACAGGACTGTTTGGTTGTGTTGTTTTACAGTTAATCACAGTGGGTATTAAATATGTATGCAGAGAAGTAATATTCTGAAATTATTTACATTTATGTATTAATGGCAAACAGTTATTATACACTGTAGATAGATAACTTGGGGATATATTTTGACCTTTTTATTTCAATTTCATGCAAAAAAAAAAAAAAAAAATNAAAAAAAAAAAAAAAAACTTTATTCACCTGTTAGTTGATCATTTCCATTCACAAAGCTCGCTTCCATGGGCGCTGCCATATTGAGTGACATCATACTCATGAAGTCGGGGTAGATAATTTTGATCCGAGTTTCCCAGTCAGAGCTCCGACTTCAAGTGCCATTCCAACGCATTTTTCCAAATAGGAAGTCGGAAAAATCCGAGTTCCGAGGTCTGTCAAATGCAGCATCACTACTTGTTGTGATGGAAGTACTTTGCTGTTACTTCCTTTTGACTTCTCATATCTTTGCTTTTCCGTTCCAGTGGACGGAGGCTGGACCGAGTGGGCAAAGTGGTCTGCCTGTGGGACGGAGTGCACCCACTGGCGCAGCCGTGAATNCTGGACCGAGTGGGCAAAGTGGTCTGCCTGTGGGACGGAGTGCACCCACTGGCGCAGCCGTGAATGTCAAGCCCCCCCACCCAGGAATGGAGGCAAGCACTGCAGCGGCAGCATGATGGAGAGCAAGAACTGCACTGAGGGCCTGTGTGCACGCAGTAAGCAACCTCATCAATCTGTTAACAACTGGGGTGGTTGTTTAAATGTCAAGACGGAGGAACAGCAGAAGGTGTTTACATCGTGTTTGGTGTTGTTGGATCCGTGTATGTATAACAATCCTAACTCTGCAGTCAAGGTTTAGTACCTTGAATAGACTTTTATTCCCAAGTGTTTGGCCATCTCAAAGGCACAATGAAGGTGTGAGTAATGTGCACAGAGAACGAGAGAGCCAATAGGAAACAGCTAAATCTCTCTAAAGCAGATGTTTCATTAGGGCAACTTTAGTTTAAAAAAAAGAGAGAGAATGCAAGTGATCCACATCTTTTTTTAAAAAAAAAAAAAAGCACAGATGGAGACAGAGAGGGAGAGGAAGGGAAGCAGGGCATGAGGCAGAAAGTGAGCATGACACGACTAAGTTGAGAAATTAGTGGAGGGAAGAGCATATGAGAGTGAGTCAGACTCACCCTGGCAGCCAACGTGCAGGCCGTGATGAGCTGGGAGGAATCCAGCTGACAGCGCATTAGGATCTCAGAACAGCAGGGAGACATGTAGGAGTATACCTTAAAACATATAACAGGCACACAACACAACCAAACACAGAGACACAAACCAATAACCTCATGTATGAATGCACATAGGCTGTATTATTACACACACTGTCCAGTCTTGATATTAACAGGATTAAGCTCTTTACTACTGAGCAAACAGTTGAAGCTCACTCTGCCGTTGCATCCTTTGTGCATCAGCGAAATGCTCTAATCATAAATGTAAAAATGCTTTGAGCAACGTTGTCTTCGCTGAATCCTGATGCAGGTTCCCCGCAGTGTTTCTAATTGCTGTTGGAGATACTGAAGATCATTTGGCATTTGATCATGCTGGGAAGAAATCACTGTCTCTGTTTTCACACAAGGTTTTGTCCATTTGGATCAGACTCAGGTGAATTTTCCCTCCTTGGTGCGATTTGTTCAGGCAGGTCTGAACGCCCCGATCACGCTTTGGACCAAAATAACTGCACCACGACCCTTTGAGGAAGCGGTCTCTGTCCTGTCACAAACTAACTCAGCAGCGATAACTAATTATAAGTTGATCTACTGATTGATATAGAACCGGAGAGGACTCAGTGCACATGGTTCACATATAATCTAATCTAACTCTCTCTAAGTATAAAGGCAGGAATCTCTGTCTGTTGCACCAGTATCTCTAGAACACAGCACTGTATGAAGTTGAAATTCAGCAGGTTTATTGCTCAGGACCCAAGGACATGCAGTGTCGCATGTGAAGTTGTTTGGATGAGCGGTTCTCTGTTCACTGTGCCAGTAAAAAGTAGTCCGCATGGCAGGATACGCCCCAGGCATGGCAGGATATGCTCCGCTCCACGGCCACTTATGACAGACTGCAGTGCACACCATAAAGTCTGGCCCGATGTGAACAGGCACGTTTTAAACAGGTACTGCACTAATTAAAGAAACTACATCTTTGACTAGTCATAGCAAATGAAACGGATGCTCAGAAACATATCGAGCTTTCCTAACTTGTCTTGGATTTCCATGTTGATGGTTCTCTTGTTCAGCTCTGTGAAGGCAACACATCCTCTTTGCGTAACAGCCCAAACGAGATGACTACAACTAGCAACGTATGTCAGCTCCATTGTTGTTACACACAGCAACTACAGCAAACTTCTTCCTGTTTTGATTTTCTTGCTCCTGCCCCCCCAGACATTTCTGACCAGTGAGCAAAGCAGTTGTTCTCACATGGTTTTTGTTGATATATATTTTGGTTTGCTGGAAAACCTTGTGCAAAACCAAATCAAAACCAGGGGTAAATACAACAAAAGCAAGAATTCATTCGCTGATTTGGACCTGAACAAACATACCAGGTTTGAAAACGACCTCAGGCTATTTGTGGTTTCTGCGTTCATTGAACCATGCAGTGAGCTTTCATATTGGTTTCCAGACTGTTTCCATGCTCTTCAGCAGGACAAAGGTGATATCAGGAGGCTGTAAATATGAACATTTATTTAATTTATTTATTTTACCCTCTGGATAGAGAGATATTACAATGCTGACAACATGGTTTTCGTCTGTAGAATGTTGTCTTCTTCATGGACTCAATTAAAACACCACACAGCACCCGTCAGTCATTTCATAACATGCTTTTATTCTTATTTTGTACATTATGTAAACGATGCTGAAGCCACAAATTCATTCTATAGCTTTCATTCTACTGTCATTCCTTCACACACTGTATATCAAAGGCTATTATTTTTAGAATAAAGTATGTTTTTTTTTTTTGAACCCAGTATGCTTTTTTATATTTATGTTGCCATTTTTCATATTGACGAGCTATTGTTTATTTTCCTCATTTCTGCTTTGTAGTCTGTTTTTTTCAGCTTTCATTTGCATAGCTATTACGCCATCCATTTTTATGTTGTGCTTTTTTTTTCTTTTTCTTCTTCTCTTGTTTTTTCTCCTGTTCAAACAGATAAAAAGATTTCTATTGAACATTCAAGCCATCGTAAGTTCATGATTTCACTTCACTGCTCACCGTTTCTCTCTTTCATGTTGTGTGTGTGTGCGTGTCCATGTTGTGTAATGTGTTGAGTCTGTCTAGTCACACTTTCTTGTCATATTAGATGGAGTTCAGTGAACACACACCTCAGCTTCTTGCCCACCCTGCTTATGAGTTCTGTCCTCTCTCGTCTAGCATGCTGACTAAGTCTAGCATAGGCTGACAGGATGTTGCTTCATCTCATGATTTTACACAACGGCATGATACAATCTCCAGATGGAGCTTGAAAACAGAAGCTACAACTGCAATAAACAGGTTAAAAAGTTCCAACATGACAGAGGAAAAATCTGCAACTGTTTGATCCATAAGTTAAGGGACAGATGCATAGCCTAATTGGAGAAGAACTATTGATTTCTAGCTGATTATAAGTTATCACTGATCAAATTTGTGTTTGAAGTGATGGTAATTTGTGTAGCTCCGTGTGACATAAACTCCAGTGGAGGGAGGCAGCCTGGGTAATACAGCTAATTCGCGATTGTTCCTTTTCTGGTAATAAGTGCAGACGGCTGTCAGATTTGCTTCCATCGCACTGCATGAACATGGCTCTCCTCTGCCATCCCGACTGCCTCTGGCTCTCCTCTCCTCCTCTGCTCCACCCTTTCTTCCTCCTCTCACTGCTTCTCCTTTTTTATATGATCTCCTCTCCAGCTTCTTCCCCTCTCTCTACTGCTCGAGCGCTGCCACCCTTATCTCCTCTCAGCAAATCACAGCCTTATCTAACTCCTTCAAATCCCCATCATGACTTTCTCCTCCTATGTTTATCCGCCTGGCGTACTCCTTCTTTTCGCCCTGCTGTGATTGGCTCACGTGCCTGAGTTTGGTCTGGCTCTGTTAGTGTTGGGGAGGCAGTGGTGGGCCTGCTGGCCAGTCACAACCAATCACCCAGCAGGAATAAAGAGGGGGGCACCCAACAGGGAGCAGGTGAAGTAAAGGCCAACTGCCCCTCCACTCCACTTCCTCCCGCCTGTGGGTGCAGTCAAAAGCCTCCCCCGCAGTTTAGGAGGAATGAGTAATTAATGTTTCTCTCCTGATCTGGATACAATAAAAAAAAAAGAACATAGCAGGCCCAAGCAAAAAAAAAAAAGGGATGCAGTCATGATTCTGTAATGAGTTTAGCTTTATAGGACAATATGTATGTTTTAGCCATTAAGTGCTAATTGTGTAAACAGCGTGTAAACTCCTTTTACTACCAACCATTTTCCATTGCAAATATTCAAATTTGTTACTTTGCTACTTTCTCCTCAAACTGTGCAGTAAATCAGATGGTACATTGTGAGTATTGTTTTCTACCCTTTTGTATTTTTCTTTCATTTTCAAGAGGTGTGTGTGTCTGTGTGTCTTTACGATCCCCTGACCCTGTGTCTTCCCGTCTCCTTTTCAGCGCTGGCTCCTGGTATGGGTGTAGCGGTCTACGCTGGGCTGGTTGGGGCTCTGCTGCTGTGTGTGATACTGGTGCTATGTGTGGGCGTGCTGGCGTATCGCCGCAGATGCCGTCATCTCCACGGCGACATCACCGATTCTTCGTCTGCCCTCACTGCCGCCTTCCACCCTGGTAACTACAAGCCTCCCAGACAGGGTGAGTTCACGTACAAACACACACACATATTCTTGGTTTGACATGTATATGTCACTTTATGTTTATTTTCAAAGCTTTTATACGCTTCTTTTTCCTTATAGAAACAAATCCTGGCAGAAGATTTCATTATCACACATTTATTTATATCATCTTATAAATTAATTCTCTCAACTCTTAACTCCATTTTTTTACAATGTTAAAGGAACATACCAGCCATTTTGCATGTTTGAGCCTAATACATTAAATTTTCCTACATGTAACAATCATTTCCCAAAGCATACTACTGGAACAGTGAATTAAAAATGTTTTTCCTACCTTCCAGACCTCCATTGGTTTCACTTCATTCTGTTACGCTATTAAATCAACTTGTTCATACTTGAAACATTCTTGGGATAGGTAATCCATCATCACAAACAAGACGCATATTCAGGTTTTTTTTTAAAGTTACGTAATTTTAGCATTTCAGCGCAATAAAAAGCACAGAGTGAATGTATGTCTCCACCGGGGAATATAGTCCCAAAAGCAGACCTGCGTTTATCNAAAAAGCACAGAGTGAATGTATGTCTCCACCGGGGAATATAGTCCCAAAAGCAGACCTGCGTTTATCGAAAAATTTATACGACCATTACTTCATAAGGCTGCGTAACTATTAGCAGGCAAAATATCATTATTTAAGGTGGGTGTATCACTTGAATATTTGATTTTGAAAGATTAAGAGATTTTGCAAAATATCAGAAAAGTTGAAATATCCAAGTATCACAAGTATCGTTTGGGAAATGGTTGTCAGCAATGTAACATAAAAATTGAATATATTAGGCTAAAACATGCAAAATGCCAGTATGGTCCTTTAAGTTGCTGAGTTTACTTATCTATAATACAAATCAGGAAAGCTGAAATACGGTTTTATCCTTTGGGACATGATTGTCAGTAATGTAACCTGTATGAAAATTGAATATATTAAGCTCAAACATGCACAATCACAGGTATGGTCCTTTAAGCATTTGTCATGATATCCCTTCTCTTGGTCTTGGCTTCAAATATTAATTAGCAGCATTAATCAGTTTCATTTCCATCAATCTAAGCACTCGTAGGCCCTGCCTGAGTCGTTTCCAGCGATAAAAGTCCCTCTCTTCTTCTGTGTTCTCAGATAACCCTCACCCTCTTCACCCATCAGCTCCACCTGATCTGACAGCCACAGCGGGAGCTTTCCGCGGCCCCCTCTTCTCTCTGCAGCAGCAGCTCAATGACAGCCCTCACAAAATCCCCATGACCACCTCTCCCCTGCTGGACCCTTTGCCCAGCCTTAAAATTAAGGTGTATAACGCCTCCACTCTTTCCTCCCTGGAACTCCCCGCTGACATGGTGTCAGCCAACGGAGAGATTCTCAGCCTGAAGTCAGTGGGCACTATGAGTAGAGAGCGAGAGCCCCACAGCCACACCCTGTCCAGAGAGCCTGGTCTGAGCACCAGCGCCACCCTGGGAAACCTGGGAGGACGCCTCACCATCCCTAACACAGGTAACAATGGCACAAAAAAAAAAGTTCATATCCACCCAGAATGGACCCGTGTCAAACCAGCGTCATGCTTAATTAATCACACATCAGGAAAGATAAGAGCAGACATCTTCTCTCCTAGGTGTGAGTCTGCTGGTTCCTCCTGGCACCATCCCCCAGGGGAAGTTCTATGAGATGTACCTCATTATCAACAAGTGGGAAAAAACGACGTGAGTGCCAGCCGTTTCAATTTCTTTATTA
This sequence comes from Lucifuga dentata, assembly GCA_014773175.1. Taxonomy (NCBI): domain Eukaryota; kingdom Metazoa; phylum Chordata; class Actinopteri; order Ophidiiformes; family Bythitidae; genus Lucifuga; species Lucifuga dentata. The sequence continues at coordinate 97,844 of VXCM01000338.1, forward strand.
CACTCATCTCCTTCACAAGCTCAAGGCAGAATAGACCTTATTCTCACCTCAATCAGAAATTTTGCTACCCGCTGTGTATCTCTCCTAGAAATTCTATCACTTTTTCTGAGGATAAAAAAATTGAGCAACTTGTTTCGACTTTTGTAGCAAAAGTACAGTGGATTCTCTTCTTTTCCTTTTTTGCAATTTTCTGAAAGACTTGTACTCTTTGCCTCAAATACATCAATACCAGCATTTCATCAGCACCCAACTGTGCAGTGTCCAGTGATGCTCTTTTACAAATGAAGTGTGATGTTTTAGCAACTGTGGCAAACAGCTAGTGTTTTCCGTGTGTGTGTGTGTGTGTGTGTGTGTGTGTGTGTGTGTGTGTGTGTGTGACATTTGCAGGCTACCCTCTGAGGGAAGTCAGACAGTCCTGAGTCCTGTGGTGAGCTGTGGCCCATCCGGTATGCTGCTGAATCGACCCGTGGTCCTTACGTTACCCCACTGTGCCCAACTAGACACGCCGACCCCTGACTGGACCCTCACACTCAAGACACAGACCCATCAAGGGGCGTGGGAGGTGAACAAGCATCCTGATTGCTATCAAATAAGGTATCCTGCTGAGGCAGCGTCACCAAACCTTGCTTTGCTTTGTCCTTCATTTTTGCTGCAGGAGGTGCTGACAGTGGGAGAAGAGACTTTGTCGTCGCCGTGCTACCTGCAGCTGGAGGAGGAGAGCTGTCATGTTCTCATGGAGCAGCTAGGAACGTATGGCCTGGTGGGTCAGTCTTGCCCTCCGCAACCTGCCTGCAAGCGCCTGCAGCTGGCGCTGTTCGCCCCCCGAGCGCCCTGCCTGTCCCTTGACTACAGCCTTCGCATCTACTGCATCCACAACACCCCTCATGCTCTCAAGGTACTGGTTCCTGTTGTCTGATATACCAGTACCTATATATATATGATACCTGCATTTAAAAAGCAGTTAAAATACTATCTTATTTTGAATCAATCCCAGCCATTTGTCAATAAACTGTCCTCCCTTTATCCTGCTATTTCCTGCCTTAGCCCTCTACCTCAGTTTACTTCCTGTTGCCGATTGTACTTTTCATATTTTTTAGCTAATGTTTATTTGATTTAACAAGTTCATTTCTGAGTTGTGCTTCTAATCCTGTTAAGGTCTCTTGACAAACCTTTATAGTTTTTTTTTTTTTTTTTTTTTTTTNATATTCAATTTTCATACACATAAGGTTACTGACAATCATTTCCCAAAGCATACTACTGGAATGGTGTGTTAAAAAAAAATTTCCTACCGCCCACTGGTTTCAGTTCATTCTGGTACGCTATTAAAATCAACTTGTTGATTCTTGAAATGTACTTCGGATAGGTAATCCATCATTGTAAACAAGATGTGTATTCAGGTTTCTTTAGAAGTTACATAATTTTAGTGTTTAAGTGCAATAAAAAAAAACGCAGAGTGAATGTGTGTCTCCACCAAGGAATATAGTCTCAAAAGAAGACCTGCGTTTATGGAAAAATTTAAACAACCATGACTTCATAAGGCTGTGTAACTATTAGCAGGTTAAACATCAATTTTTAAGGTGGGTGTATCACTTGAAGATTTGATTTTGAAAGATTAAGAGATTTTGCAAAATATCAGGAAAGCTGAAATACGGTTTTATCCTTTGGGAAATGATTGTCAGTAATGTAACATGTATGAAAATTGAATATAATAGGCTCAAACATGCAAAATCGGTAGTATGGTCCTTTAACTAGTAGTACTGTTGTTTTTCTGTTGTCTTTCTTAATTATTTTTATCTGTGCAAATAAATTATCTAGGTGTAAGACTTAAGAACAAGTGAATGATGAGAGTTGATTAGTAAATTCTGAGCCTAACACATAAGGAGATTATGTACTTGCCGACCACTATCCATGAATGTGGCTTTGAACAACTTTGGTACCCGACTGACCTGATTTGACCCTCTCAGACTTTTATCTCTTTGCAGACATGAAAAATAAGCTGGCACTTGTTTGGCCTCAATTGATAATGTCATATCAGCTGATATGATTTTTGTCAGCCTAGATATTGTTAGCAAATGTGTGTCGAGGAGATTATGGAAGGAGAAAAGTAATTAACTGTACCACCTCTGATTTTTATTTTGACGCCATTTATAGAGCAATTAACCCTCGTAATGCCACTTATAGCTATAAAGAATTACTGATCTTAAACGCCACTTTAAAGGCAAACAATTCTAATCACAATGCTGAGATTGTGTGGGCACATGAACATGTGAAAAGAACTCAATCCTTTTGGAGTAATATGTTTAATTTAAAGAGATATTTTAGGATATGACATCTCTAAAGATGTCAGGGTAATTTTACTTGGTGTAATAAAAGAGAATGTGGTTGTTATAAAAAGACTGGTATCTGTGTAAAATACTATTCATTGCTGATAAAGAATTGGTACACGCCTAAACTTCCAAGTCTCAAACACTGGATGGACAGTTTGGGAAATTGTTGTTGTGGAAAGGATGATGTTCTCACAAAGATCTAAAAGAGACACCTTCTACAAAAAGTAAGAAAAATGGATTCCCTATATCTAAGTTAAGAGGACGCAACCTTCCTGCAACATGAACAGCTGTGCACATTTGGGATAATGCTCTAAATACGTGAGATTGTGTTCTGTTTTGTAAAACAAAATGTTAAAACCTATTAAATAAAAAGCTTTAAAAAGAGTTATTCATCTTATTCATCTTTCAAGCTGTAGAGTGAGTCTCATCCTTCTCAAGCTGAGACCTGCAGAGATGCCCAAACTAATTTTGGCATCTTTCTTTCCTATTGCAAACAAAGCACAACCATCTCCTAAAACAGCAGCCAGCAAGCGCTCTGTGCAGAGAATGATGGGCTCGCCACCATCACTAAATATTATCTAGTTCTGTCCCTTTTCTGTGAAGTGTTCAGAGTTTGGGAGGTTCGGTAAACACGGGTGTGCTGTGTGCAGTTTACTGGCATCATATTATAGGATTTCTGGCTCCTGTAGTTAAGCCCATTTTTAAACAGTAAGCTCCATGCAAGTCCATCTGGAGACTCCATCCTTATTTCCCAGTGCTTTCTAATTTGAAAGCAAGCAGCAAAATGATCCCATAATAACATTGGTAAAAATAAACCAAAATCACAAATCTATAATAAATCTATTAAAACCTCTCTCTCTGTGATCCTATGTCCTTTTCTCTGTCTGTGCAGGAGGTTTTGGATTTGGAGAGGAGTCTCGGTGGAGTTTTGCTGGAGGATCCCAAGCCGTTGCTCTTCAAAGACAGCTACCACAACCTCCGCCTCTCCATCCACGACATTCCCCACACCCACTGGAGAAGCAAACTACTCGCCAAGTACCAGGTTTGACATTCCAAATGCCACTCTAACAGGACTTCGATCTGTAGGTACCATACATGTGTCAGTGTGTTCATGAGTGCAGTTGTCCGTGTGTAGAAGAGAGCGAACCGCCTCTACTGAAACAGAAAGCAATTTATCAGCGGGGCGTATGACTGATGCACATAAGTAAAGGTATTTATAGATTGTCAGCCGTACTTAAAAGTGATAAGGAAGCACTGCAGCAGCTTGTCGTCAGAAAAACACTCGACTTTGCTCTGTTAGAATGGCTTCCCTTAGAAAATGCTGTCGGTGAGCTTGCTGCTGTCTCAGCCAGACTCTCTGCCGCATTCTCTTGGCTGCAGTCTAAACCCACTCTGAATAAATGACCAAACAGTGAAAATCTGATCACTGTCCTTATTTACATCCTAAATCCTAGATTGTGGTTTATTGTTTATTGTTTATTTAAATTGGATCCCCATTAGCTGATGCCTCAGCAACAATTATTCTTCCTGGCGTCCATTCAATCAAACATAAAATTACACAATTATGTTAAAAAGAACAGTAAAATTAAATAAAATATGACAAAGAATCTGATTCCCCAAAACTACATGATAAAACATCCAAACATATCACAGACATATCACAAACAATATAAACAATACCAACAGCCACATTTGACCTCCGACCCCAGCGATCCATCCTCTGCCAACCAAGAACAGACAACCAGGCCATAGCAAGCACAGGAACACACACTGGACAATGGAAAAGAAAACAATTTCACCCCAAATAAGCCTTCAATTGCCTTTTAAAAATGAATGTATTTTTAACACGTTTAATGTGAGATGGTAGGTTATTCCAAAGAGTGACTGCTAAAGAGGATAGCCTTCTTTAAGGCGTTTGTTCTTGGTTGAGGAAGGTTAATCTTTCAGGTCAGTTGCAGCTTGTATAGTTCTTTAACAATGTTTATCTTCAATATCAACCATTTTCAAATAAATGCATTTGGTTGTTTGTAAGTATATATTCCCCCAAAAAAGGTTATGTACTTACAAACAACCCAAATGTATAGACTCTTTTCTAACTCTCCCCATTTTTCTTTGTGCTGTAGGAAATCCCATTCTATCACATTTGGAGTGGCAGCCAGAGGCCCCTTCACTGCACCTTCAGCCTGGAAAGAGGAAGCCTGGCGGTGTCGCAGCTCACCTGTAAGATCTGTGTACGACAGGTGGAAGGGGAGGGACAGATATTCCAGCTACAGACAGACATTCAGGAGGTAATGTTGGGGATTTTTCACAAACACAAAAGCCGTAGATGTGCTGAAAAACCCGCAAAGGCTTGTTGTAATTCTTCTCCCTTCTCTGACCATCCAGACCCTACCCCCACACTCGCCCCTCCCCTCAGGAGGCGCCTGCCTGCCTTCCTCTCAAGTGGGACCATATGCCTTTCGCCTGCCTGCCTCCATCCGCCAGAAGATCTGTGCCAGTCTGGATGCACCCAGCGCTCGCGGTTGCGACTGGAGACTCCTGGCGCGTAGTCTGGGCTTTGACAGGTCAGCTTTGTCTCTGCAGCTTGGTGACAGTTTCTGCTGATGCTCGATGTCCCAGCACAGAGGCACTCATACACAAGTCTAAGAGGTCCTCTTACTAACGTTTCTGCAGCACCGTGGGGACGGACCGGTGGATTAAACGAATGATAATGAAGCTCCAAAACCTATGAACTATGTACACGTCAAGCATTTCTGCATTAATGGGAGAAGTGCCACCTTCGTTGTGTAACCAGGTCTTTAAACTTGTCTGCCAAACTCCCAATCTAATAAAGGAGGCCTCTGGACTGGTGCTTTCATGAAATTTAATTTGTGCTTCCTTTTTTTTTTACAACCACTAAATCGACCATAAGAGCTGCATAAAACATAACAATGCAGGGAAACAAATCATTATGCTGCCGTATCACAACCTTAGCATGTTTACAAGCTCAACAAGTTAATCAGCATTTACACTTGATAGCTATTAAGCTAACGTACCTCACAGCCCTTAATTAGCAACACAGACCAACAAATTAGCTACTAAATTTACACAACAAAATAAAACTCAAAATCCTTTAAAATTAGCACTCTAAATGAACACATCTTGTTCCCTCTTTGGTGGAGGGGCTTATTCAAATACACCAACTTATCCTCAGAAACACAAAAGTTAGTGTGCTGTGGCTGTTTTGGTCCAAAGGCCAATAAATAAATAAATAATTTTAAAAAGCCAGTCAGGTTGTAATGAAATTTCTGTTCGGATAAAATTGTCTGATTGTCTGCTCTTTGAGTTTTAAGTGAAAAGTAGTTTTTAGTCTCTGTTTTTAAGAATCTGGTTAAATTCTCTTAGATTGAAAAATTTAAAAGTTTCTGTTGGGGTTGGAGTTAGGTTAAGTATTTACTACTGTAGTTAAAAAAAAAAAAAAAAATNGACCTCAGCAGCAAATTCCCTAAGAGTTTGTAGGAAATGTAAAAAAAAAAAATAAATAATGAGGTTCAGGATATGATTAAATAATGCATGTCATTGATTGATATTAATAGACAAAATTTCAACAAAATGTTAACTGCGCTTTGTGATGCATTTAACAATATCTGTAATATTTAGCAGTATTTATATAATACTAATAATGTCACTGGTTCTGATGTTTTCTCCTTTTCTTCTTACAACGTGGCCTTTCCTTTCTTTCCCTCAGGTACTTGAACTACTTTGCAACAAAGCCCAGCCCCACAGGTGTTCTGCTGGACTTATGGGAAGCTTGTCACCAAGGTGACGCAGACCTGGTCTCTCTGGCGACCGCGCTGGAAGAGATGGGCAAAAGCGAGGTGCTAGTCGTTATGACAACAGATGGGGATTGTTGATTGGTCAAGGAACGAGCAAGCGAGCAAGACATTCTTTCACCGCCGTGTTGAAAATATGAATACCTGCCCATGAATATGCACATTTCCTGCACAAATCATAAGCTTGTAAAGCATTTTAGTTCCTGCACATGTATTACCTCTGCCTCATCTCTTTCACACTGACCCTGATCAGCCACCGTAGCTACACGCCAACCAAAAACCCATCCTCATTCCCACCTAGTATGATAACCGCTAACTCCATTCAGCTTCAATTCTCCAAAGCAATGTTGCACCTCTGCAAGATGTGAAACAAATCTGAGGGTACGAAGGTGTAAAATAGGTGTAAATTCATCTTTCCTATTTCGGTGTTGATTGTGTTTAAAAAAAAAACAACAAAAAAAGCAGCCATATTCTTGTATATAACAACAGTGCTTTGGGACAAACAAAATTATCAGTTATTCAGTACGCCAAAGCATGCACGTTAACACTTACATTAAAAAAAAAAAAGAAAACAAACACTAACTTGGTCATACCCATATTTCAATACCAGCATGAACGTGCATGATTTAAACACCATCTCACCTCATGGCAGGGGCTATTATTTCTCAAAAATCTCCATTGTCATTCAGTGTGTGCGCGGTGAAGAACAGGCAGTACGGACCTGTCTGCATCCTCCTCAGGCTACAGACGTGCAGACAAACTGATCATTAATCCCTTCTGAGTGAGACAGGCTAGGATTTCTCATCTAACTGCGTTGACTGATGACAAATCATATCAGGATACCCTCAAGGTTTTGAGGGTTTACGTGAATCGCTTCAGGCTGGAGGAAAAGCTGCCTTTTTTTTGTGGTGGGAGGATGGATTTTGATGTTTGGCTCAGAATTGGTGGATAACTGGACCGACTGACTCTTTATATTGTACCAACAAATGCCTCAAAGCCTTGGCATATCATTCCGACTCACAGGGGTGTTCTCTTTCATCTCTCCTCGCATTTCTCTATCGCTCCCCCACACTCCTCCGATTTGTCGAGAATAAACTGCAGGAGAGCTTTCCGGTCATCCCTTAAAAGTTTCCTTTGGGGAACGCTCTTTGAGTTATTATCCATATTTGTGGATTTTTTTTTCATTATCATTGCTGTTATGATCATAGAGAACCCGTTCTGTCATTTTGTGCTTGTTTAGGCCTCTGAGCTGCTGTGTATTATTTTTTATTATAATAGAACAGGCCAAATGGGAGAGTTAGGTGCACAACGTATGTCTCAGTTGTTATTTTTAATATTGTGTATCTATTCCAAATGTAAAATATAATCGATAAAACATGATTAGAGGTGGTTAAATGTTGGGTTGAGTATACTGAAGCTGTATTTTGTAGGCTTTTTTTTTTTTTTTTTTTTTNTTTTTTTTTTTTTTTTTTTGCTGTAACCAAGGGCAGTTTCTGCTGTTTGGTGATGAATATCGCTGAATAGATTAGCCTCGCCTCGTATCAACTAAGCAGCAAGGGACCATAAAATTTACCTCAACACTAAATGGATTATGTTTCAATCTGTCCCATCTCCACCACTTATCTATGCATCCATCTCATCCGTCTTGCTGTATCTCATTATTTCCTCCCTCCCTCCCTCTCTCTCTCTCTCTCTCTCTCTCTCTCTCTCTCTCTCTCTCTCTCGATTTGATGGCATTTTTTTTTTTTACTAAATCACCTGCTTTGTGGTCAGGGTCCTCAGCCTATTTGCATTATTGATACATCAGTTATTGCTAGAATTCAAATGCTGTCAGCTGTAACGTCATCACTTTATTTCTACGTGTTGTCAATTTTTTTTCCTCCCTTGAAGCAAAAAAAGTGTTCATATCTTTGAAACCACAAAACCAGAACACAGGCAGTATCCCTCCTTTTCTGCAGTGAGTCATGTCACTGTTTTATGTGAATGAAACATTACTGTGTGTGTGTGTGTGTGTGTGTGTGTGTGTGTGTGTGTGTGTGTGTGAGTGAGTGGGGTATGTGTGGGTGGGAGGTTGTGCACATGTGTGTACACACTTAAGATCTGTCATTTCTCCTTGTAAGTGCTATGCAAGTCCAAAAGAAAAGCGAAGCATTTGATTTCTTTTGTTTGCTGGAAGAGTAATTATATTTTTTCAGATCAGGGCTTTGACAGGGTTTTGATGTTGTAGCTTAAAACGGTTTAAGAGTGTTTTCTTGTGATGGTATATGTGGAAATTCTCCATCTGGATGTGAAGAATTTGAACACTAATCAAGGAAGCTGAACTACTACTGAAAAAGCACGTGGGAAGATGAAAGAAACTTTGGCACAATGATTATAATACGAGTTGTGACTCACGTGATGCCATGCAGACTCTTGCCCATGAGCAAACAGCTGAACAACAGTTCAGCACTTTGGATCCCTGAACACTGCAGGACTGTTCTCTTTCCCTAAACCTTGTTACAGAGACTGGCTAGCTGTAGACTACAGTGTTTTTTCATCCATATTTCTTGAGTATCTGTTGGATCTTTGGTCGTTGCTCTGGATGATTTCTCCTGAAGCCGGACTAGACTCCGCTTTGCTCTCAAAGAGGAAAAATAACCTTTGTTGAAGACATTTTTACAGAAAAACTAAACGGATTCAGTGACATTATTTTATCTCTGTAAACTACCAATTGTGAATAAACGTCTAGCCTTCTTACCTGTAACTAAATATAATTTTTATGCAATAAATTATATTTCTTAGTTTAACAGTAGTATTTTTGTGTGCTTTATTAAGGGTTGTTGAATAAAACTATGTTGTTACCTCCACCAAGGGGGTTATGTTTTCACCTGTGTGCATTGCAGTGTTTGTTAGCAGGATAACTCAGAAAGTTCTGAACTAATTTTGATGAAACTTGGTGGAAAGGTGGGTCACCCCAGGAAAGGTTCCACTGAAGTTTGGTGCCAATCCAGATCCAGGAGTGGATCCAGGAATTTTTTAAATGATTCCATAACACAGAGTGTTATTCAACATTTGTTTTGTGAATTTCCTCAAAACACCTTGAATTTCTCTAATAAACCAATCTCAGTTAAATAATCTGGTACATTTATTCCATGTTATACTATCAATAGTTTGATCTGGATCCAGATATATTTTTAAAAACTACTGTTTGTTATAATAAATGAAGCAATTAAATGCTACCATGTGGTTTTTTTCTTTCTGGTTAGGGCAGCAAGCTGGTCAGTGGTGAGCATTATTCCCTGAGCAACAGCAAGAAGGTTCCTGGATTCAAACTGTGTGGCAGCTCTGATCCTTTCTGTGTTGATTCCATGTTCTCCTTCTTAATGCTAGTAGTTTGGGAATTATTGGTCAAATGCTAAGAAGATATTTCACCACAGAGGTGAGGGATCAGCAAAAAAAAAAAAAAAAAAAAAAATATCTTACTACAAACACAAATGTTGAGGTTTGTTCAGCCTTGATGGAGATATGAGTGCATTTCTCATTGTGAAACCAAACACTATGGACACTTTCTTTAAGGGACCACACCAGCCATTTTGCATGTTTGAGCCTTATATATTAAATTTTCATACACATAACATTACTGACAATCATTTCCCAAAGCATACTACTCGATAGGTGAATTAAAAAATGTTTTTCCTACCTTCCATTGATTTCAGTTCATTCTGGTATGTTATTAAAATCAACTTACTTCAAACATTCTTGGGCTAGGTAATCTATCATCATGAACAAGACGTGTATTCAGGTTCTTTTTCAGAGTTTTCATAATTTTAGCACAATAAAAGGCATGGAGTGATCTGAAAATGCTTCCTGTTGTCAGTTCTTCACTACATTTCATATCACTCCATGCTTTTTATTGCACTTAAACACGAAAATTACATAACTTAAAAAAAAAAAAAAACCCTGAATACACATCTTGTTCGCGATGATGGATTACCTATCCCAAGAATGTTTCAAGTATCAACAAGTTGATTTTAATAGCGTACCAGAATGAACTGAAACCAATGGAAGGTAGAAAAAAGAAAAAAATTTAAATTCACTGTTCCAGTAGTATACTTTGGGAAATGTTTGTCAGTAACGTTACATGTATGAAAATTGAATATATTAGGCTCAAACATGCAAAATGGCCGGTATAGTCCTTTAAGATGCATTTACAATATTACAGGCTTCTCAGACGCTCCTTGGCAGGAGCATCGCCCCTGTTTTGTTATCAGTCACACATGCAGAACTACGCCTGTCCTCGTTTTCCTCATACCTCATTGGAAAATTCCCTTAAGGTCCATTTATCTTGGAAAGCTTTTCACTGGGAAGCTGTCTGGCCTTCAAATTAACAAGGTTTCAGGCACAATAATAGTGGCCTTTTAGGGCTGACTTTAAACTGAGCATTCTTACCTCACATTTTTATGAGCACAAGCTGTGTGGGGATTCATCAGATTATATCGAGAACAAATATTCCAATGAGTCATCACTGGTCAGCCAACACTGCAATATGGTCTAAATGGCAAGTAACGCTTTGCATCTGTTTGATTAGATGCTGCTAATTGAGGACTGACACATCACCCTTCAGTGCAAATCCTAATTGAAGCCATTTATAATGAATAAAGGGAATGAGAAGAAAGTTGACTTTGACTTCAGATGATCACCTCTGCATAGTATCTTAGACTTTTGTGAATACAGAATAGTAGGTAAAATGTCAAAAAATAAATAAAGAAATAAACTGTAACTAGATCACAATGTAATGCACACACGTGAGTAATATTTGGGGTTAAAAATGAATGAATATGAATTGTATACGAATTGAGCTAAAAGGGTTGGTGTTACAATGGCATGTAATGCTTTTATGAGACTGTACAACTAGAAGGACACTCAGTCGAGTGCATATCTCCAACAAGGCTAGATAAAATTTGACCTGTTTTTTTTTTTTTCTTTATCCAATGATTCAGTGGGAAAATTCCTTTATATTGACTGGACCAGGGCCAGAATGGGGCTTTGAACTCACAACCTGCTTACTATGAGGCAACAGTGCTAACTACTGTGCCACCATGCTGCCTAATTAATTGGTTAATTAATAAGCAATTAATTATTAATTAATGTCATAAGAAAAGGAAAATTTTTTAAATTCACATCTAGACCAAATTGCAACTAATGACAGTCTATCATAGCGTGAATATGCCTTTTTTTTTTTAAACTGAGATTGGCGTATTACTTTTGAAGAAATTGACAAAAATATGGAAAAAAATATGGAAAAATGTCCTATCTTACAATGTTAAGAAACCATTAAAAAATTCCTGGATGTGCCCCTAGATCCTAATCAGCACCAAAATGTCCAGGGCTACACCCCACCCTTCCACCAAGTTTCATCAAAATCAGTTCACAACTTGTAATGCTAATCTGGCTAAAAACAACAAACAAACAAATCAGCCAAATGGAGGTAATAATGTGCAACAACATGTTTTTCTTAAAGTGGAACTAAATCACAAAGGATGTAATCACTGTTCGGTGGGAGGCTGGCTGGATGTGTGGATGTTCAGGAAGAAAATCACATGGAGTACATAATTAAGGCCTACATTAAGTCTGTTGTTGCTGAAGGAGAAACAGCTGTGAGTAGGATTGGTTCTGTGTTTGGACTCAAGTTTCATTTGACTCTCATTCATTTATTCCAGTGGTATCCACATGTGTTGTGGAGTCAGCAAGTCATAATTGCCACCATAAATGAACTGTGCTGATCAGTTAAAGCAGCTGCATATTGTCCTTGACCCTTATACAGGGTTAGTCTTTTTCTCTTTGAAGGAAATCCTGCTCATATCACAAACACATGCAGCAATACAGCACTAGATATGCTATCCTGCAGTGCCCTCTTCTGGTGAAAGCACGAATAACATATTTCTTCAACATGCCTGTAAATAAAGTAAATTTTATAAATACCAAAACCATGCAAACAATAATGTGACTCAAAAGCAACACCTGTGTCTTTTTGAATGA
>VXCM01000338.1:112500-146758 GCA_014773175.1 Lucifuga dentata
AGTGTGTTTCTGCAGTTTGTCGTCCGACCAGAAACGAAAAGATGAGTTGTTATGTTTGTGGCGGATGAAGAAAGAACAGAAGCGGCCTGACAGTCTACTACACTGAGGTGTGATTCATTTTTTTAAATAAGTCAGAAATTGTCCACAAGTAGAATAATTAACTTCCGTTAAACGTGAGTGGATACTTGATACCCTCTTAGCTAGCTTCTAAAGCCGGTTTAAATTCGTTTCGCTGTAGAAAAGCTGAATAAAACTAACGTTTGCATGTTTATAAGCTAGGGGAAAAAACTTCGATATAAGAATTAGAAAAATAATTTTAGAGTGATAAAAGTGAATCAGAAATCTGTAAAAGCTGTTTGAATTTGGTTACTTCTGGCATTGCAAAGATTATTCAAAAGTCTCAGGATAGAGTCTCGCACAGGTACTTGAACGCACCAAGTGGTTTTTGTACTATTATGTGATCGGTAAATTTGCCCGTACGATAGTTGTATTAGTGTGTAAGAGCAGCCATACTTCCTTAGATCGAACAGCTGGCTGACCCAAAGTGTTCCTAAGTGAATATTGCGTGGATTTGCTTCCTCATTAGTGGCACACGTGATGCTTCAGGATGCAAGGTCAGCTCTTTCTCATCGTGTCACGCTGAAAGTAAAAATAATCTCATATTGTTCAGCTATTTCTGTTAATAGTTTTTACACACACACACACACACACACACACACACACACACACACACACACACACACACNTTCTGTTAATAGTTTTTACACACACACACACACACACACACACACACAGCTCTTTAACCCAGTTTTATGACTTTGACCACGAACCTCACTCACCTATTTTTCTTATGTGTAAATATGAAATGGCGGTTTGTTCTACATCTTATTCAGGATGATGAATCCCATAATCAGCAGTATCACTCTTGTGAGATGGTGAATCTGATAGAACATATAGTTTAACAGACTCCCATTGTGTGTGTGTTTGTGTGTCTGTGTGTGTGTGTGGGAATTGCAGAGCCGTGACTCCAGTTATCCATGTCCAACGTTAAGGATACATTCCTGCTGTGGGAGAGCAAGAGGTTCGTATCCACACACACTGCTGTCAGGGGCCCTGCTGATTTTATTAGTGGAAATGTCACAGCGAGAAATAAAGTGTGTTCATGTTACATTCCACACAGTCTGAATCATGATTAGGAAACGTATTAATTTATCACATGCAAGACAAAGTTTCACAATTACATATCACGTGGAAAGCCTTCAGAGTGTGAAATAATCTATAAAAGCTAGGAACAAACTTTGCAAATTAGCCTTGGCTATAAATGCTATGATGTGTGGTGTTAGTTTATTCTGTAATATACTATGCTATTTAAATAAACGTATGAATAAAATAAATAATACCTCTAATGGAAGTAAATTGAGAAAAAAAAAAAAGCCATTTGACACAATTTGGATACTTTGGTCTCGTCAGTGCCAAAACTTGGAGAGGAACATAGCACTACTCTCACTATAATGTCTGTGGATTCATTGTGAGTCATACACACTTTTGGTATAAAATTGGGTTGGATTACATTTCAGAAGTAATTGAACGATTTAAGCAGCACGACTGGGTTATTCCTGTAAGATTTTGAATTTCCAACCATTGCTATGGGTAATTTACTGTAACCCTGCTTCAGTTTCCGACATCATGCATGCAGACCCAACTGTTCTTCAATCCCAAAAAGTCAGAACGGGATCGATCAACTTTCACTCTCTTGGTCTTACATCATGCTCCATCTTGATTTATATTGAGGATGTGTGTCACTAATATATAATGATAATGCTAAGGCTTGAATGTAACTACAGGATCTGGACTGCTGGACCACCTCCACCTGCTAAAACCCAGAGAACTCTGCTCATTATGGACAAGCACAAGTAGAAGTAAGCCTGAGTTATTAGATCCTCTTGTTGTTCCACTCATTTATGTTTCTGACCGACATGTTTCTTCTTTTTGATTCACAGCTCTCAATCTGACCCTTCCTGTCTCGAAGCATCTTTCCTTCTCCCCATGTTCCTCTTTCTCCTGTCTCTGCTTTGCTCCGTCTCTTAAAAAATGGATGCCAGAGAACCTCTGCAGTCCAGCCTCAACTCCACCTATGTCACGGCCGCTAGCAGCGATCACAGCTCATCTGATGACGAGGAGAGTGAAGGCCAGGGCACCTCTGAATCGCTCCTGCACAAACACTCCCCAGCGCCTCTGGCTGTATGCTACAGCCCGGATGATTTGTACTGCACGGTGTACATCATCTTCTTCCTGATGGGCATCGGCTCCCTGCTGCCATGGAACTTCTTCATAACAGCCAAACAGTACTGGCTCTACAAACTCAGCAACACATCTCATGTCACTGGCAATGAGGAGCAACATTCAGATCTCCGTGTGAGTGAGTGTGTTGTGTTGTGTTGTGTGTGTGTGTGTGTGTGCCACCGTGCATTCATTTCATGGAACTGTGACAGCTGAGGCTCCTTTCACCTCTCACAGAGATCCACTGCACACAATTAGAAATGGTTAATGGCTACACGAAGACAGCTAAGACAAAAAAAAGTTTTAAAGGAGCATATTGGTGATTTTGCATGTTTAAGCCCAATAAATACATTACTGACAACCATTCTCCAAAGCATAAAACCGTATTTTAGTTTTCCTGTTATTTTGCCAAATCCCCTAATCTTTCAAACTGAAAATGTTCAGGTGATGTAACCTCCTTAAAATTCAATGGGTGTACCCAGCACGTACAGTGGGGACCAAAAGTCTGAGACCACCGTGAAAATGTTTCTATTTTTGCATTCTTTTTGAATTTTAATACAAGATTTTTCATTACAAATGATAATATCATCTTAACAGTTTGAGCGAAAAGTTGAATGTTTGAAAAATGTACATGAGTTTCAGAATATCTTCGTATTTGGTACGCCCCCCTTTTGATTTAATGACAGCATCACTCCAGCTGGCATGGACTCCACAAGTCTGTGCAAAACCTGATGAGCCAAGTTATCCCATGATGACAATGTTCCAAAGAGCTTCTTGTGATGTCAGAGTTTCTGATTATTTTCAGATTTATGTGGAAAACATCACAGATTTTCGATGTGGTCTCAGACTTTTGGACCCCCCACTGTACATCTGAATGTACAAAGGTTTTTAAAGACGGCTTTTAACAAAGCCATCTTCTCCTGGGACTATGTTCCCTGCCGGAGGCATACATTTTCTTCCATGCGGCTTTTTCTTTTTTTTTTTGGACCANAAAAAAAAAAAAAAGTTAATTACTGTGATGGATTACTTCTCTCAAGCACATGTCAGGTCTTGTGCGAGTTGTATATATTGGGCTTAAACATGCAGAACCACCGGTATGGTCCTTTAAAGCAACATGAGCAGCTTTAAATCAAGCCAACACAAAGATCATTTGTTTCGGATTTGGAATTGATTTGACAGAATATATTCTGCAGTAACTCATTAACCTCATGAAAAAAATCTGAATGAATAACAAAATAGAGATTAGATAAAATAGATAAAGTTTGATTTCTTAAGCGTACATGAGTGCAGTCGTGCGTAATCATACATATGTGTAAATATGCAAAGGTGCTTTTTCCAATAAACAATATTTTGTCTCTATTTGCAGGACTACTTTGAAAGTTACCTGGCCATTGCCTCCACCGTGCCATCTGTGCTGTGTCTGATACTCAACTACGTCCTAGTGAACAGGTTCCATCTCCGCGTGCACACACACACACACTTCTCTTCATGCATAAAACATCTTTATTATAGGTTGATACGTGCTGTGATATGCCACATGCAGTATAGTAACCATGTGTAGGATTTAATTCAAGGGAAATTATTTTATTTATAAGCTGGGCATTTTTTTTGCCAATTTGTATATTTAATTTGAAAATTTAAAAATCAAATCGATTAAACCAATAATACAAAAATCTGGATGAGAATCTGATTATAAAAATATTCCTTGCAGAGCTTCAGATTTCTTTGAGGAGTTGTGGTGCAAAATCAGCAGCTTGTTTGTGTTTTCTCTCCGCTTTCACTTTCTTTCTTCAGCATTCTATCGTTGAAGCATTTTCTGAGCTTTCCTCGCTGCAAATGGACATTTTTTACTGGAAACTGGCAAACAGTGTCTCCTTGCAGCAGGAAATGCAACAGATTTTGAATGCACGGGGACATGAAATCCATGTCTAAATCTATTTGCATCAGTCTGCTCCTGTCAGAAAAATCTGTGTATTTTCTGGTGAAAGTGTAAAAAATGAAAGCAGTGTATTTGTGAGAAATCATATAGCTGAACCTTTGCTTGGTAACATGTCCCTTTACATTCTCTCTGGACTTTGATCAGCTTGTTGGCTTTTAGATAACATGTTACACTCTGCTGACCTGTACTTCACTGAATCAAACAAAATGAGCCTCGACTTTGTTTCCCAATATTAAAAATGAGACATCTGACATCCATTTTCTTGCCCACCAATTTATTTGAGTTCATCGATTAATCTTTCTTAAACTCCTGGATCAATCCGCTAATTTTGCAAGCGTTGTACTAACATGTATATGTGTGGTGTTGGCAGGCTGTCCCCAAACATGCGGATCCTGTCCTCTCTCTTTGTGATCCTGCTGGTGTTTGTGGTGACCACGGTCCTGGTGAAAGTGGACGTATCGGGCTGCAGGACGCAGTTCTTCGCCGGCACGCTGGTCAGCGTGGCTGTCGTCAGTGGAGCCTCCAATCTTTTCTCTGGCAGCGTGTTTGGAATCAGCGGGCATTTCCCCATGAGGATCTCTCAGGCCCTCATATCAGGTGCTGTCCTCATCCAGGCCCAATAATGTCTGCCTTTTTTCTCTTTTTTTAAGGATCATACCACCCATTTTGCATGTTTGAGCCTAATATATTCAATTTTCATACATGTANTTTTTTTAAGGATCATACCACCCATTTTGCATGTTTGAGCCTAATATATTCAATTTTCATACATGTAAAGTTACTGACTCCAGTAGTTAGCAGTATACTTTGGGAAATGATTGTCAGTAACAGTATGTGTATGAAAATTGCATATATTAGGCTCAAACATGCAAAATGGATGAAATGGTCCTTTATTTGTATTACCTGTGTATGTGATTATAAACAACATGGTGTTCAAACAAAGTAGAGGTAAGGAATGCTGTAATAAAAGCATTTCCTCCACTGATTCCTTTATTTTCTATATCAAAGCACCAGATAGTGTATTTCAACAAAAACACATTTTATTTAAAGGACAATACTGGCAATTTGGCATGTTTGAGCCCAGTATATCTGTATATACAGCCCACATGCACATCATGTTACTGACATTTTCCAAAAACATACTACTGGAGTGGTAAATATTAGAATTGTTTTTCCTACCTTCCAGACAGCCGTTGGTTTCAGTTCATTATAGTACACTATTAAAATCAACTTGTAGAGAACATGCTTGAGATACGTAATTCATCACTGCAAACATAACATATATTAAGTTTTTTTGTAGAAGTAACTTTATTTAACCGATCCAACATGGAGCTGCATGGGAAAACAATGTATGCCTCCACCAGGAAATATAGTCCCAGGAGAAGAAAGACGGCTTTTACAGAGATGCTAAAAACGACCGTCCCTTCTGCATTTGGACATACATGTTAGCAAGCAAAACATTGAATTTTAAGATGGGTGTATCACCTGAACATTTGATTTGAAAGATTAGAGGATTTGGCAAAATGACAGTAAAACTAAAATGCAGTTTTATGTTTTGGAAATTGGTTGTCAGTAACATAAAGGGTAGTCCTTATTGGACTTAAACATGCTAAATCACCAGCATGGTCCTTTAAGTTTGTTTGTATTGGTTTAATCCATGATTAGGTCCATTCAACAATGAAATTGGTAACGAAGCGCAAAGCAACAGTATCGTTGCCATGGTTACCTGCGCACACTGGTTTATAATAGTGGATACACAGTTGAGCAGGAGTTTGATTGTAAACTGAGCTATTAATATTTTCTGTGCTCATTTATACCATGTTAACATAATACATCATGGTTTTATTTAGCAGCTTTATTGCCAGTGTACTGACAAAATCACTGGTGCGTGGGTTATGATTGGTGTGTGTGTGTGTGTAATATAAGAAAGAAGCTCTATTGACTGTATTAACATTGCTGGGAATATTTCCAAAGCCTGCTGGAATAAAACTCCACAGGAACTGAACAGGAAGAAGCAGGTATATAAAATAAATCAAATAGAATAGATGAACGGGTATTGTAGATATAGTGGCAGAACATTAGGCAGCTGGACCGTCATTTGTTAACGACTTCCTGTACGTGTCAGGTCAGGCCATGGGAGGCACTCTGAGTGCACTCGCGTCCATCGGGGACCTGGCGTTGGCCAAGGATGTGACGGACAGCGCCCTGGCTTATTTCCTGACGGCCGACATCTTCATTCTACTCTGCATCATCGCTTACCTGCTGCTGCCCAGGCTGGCATACTCACGGTCAGCGACAGAGAGATTTATTTATCAAATCTTTATTTTAAC
This sequence comes from Lucifuga dentata, assembly GCA_014773175.1. Taxonomy (NCBI): domain Eukaryota; kingdom Metazoa; phylum Chordata; class Actinopteri; order Ophidiiformes; family Bythitidae; genus Lucifuga; species Lucifuga dentata. The sequence continues at coordinate 119,050 of VXCM01000338.1, forward strand.
TCACACATGAATACTTCTGTTTGGCCTCAGGGTTTAGATTTACAAGTAAACCATTTTTTTTTTTGAAGCAGCAGATGGGCTGAAATACTTCATCAGAACAGCTGTGTCAAAGCAGCTTTCCTACTCCAGTTATATTATGAGCACATTTGCAGCTGCTGGTTATGGCTGTAATTTTCTGTGACACAAAACAACAGAAGCAATTAAAACATGACTCATCTGTTAAATACAAACTCAGATGTCTGGTCCTAAAGTCAATACACACAAAGCACTATGTAAAAAAAAAAAAAAAAAAANAAAAAAAAAAAAAAAAAACAATTAAAGGGAAAAACAAATTGGTGAAAAGAGAAATGGGATGTAGTTTATCTTCTTGTTACAAACTTTGTTATACTAGAAATGAGAGAAGTCCTTACAGAACGATGACAGAACTGCCTTGTGCAGATTTGTGAAATCGTCATGATAGGCACATTCATTAAATGTTCGTGTTTTTTTTGTTTTGTTTGTTTTTTTCCTTTATCAAAAATGGAAGGTTTTCACTTGTTAAACCCAGTGAAATGACTGAGTCAAAACACTAATGGAAACAATAAAAAGTATTACATTTTTTTTAATGTGTTTTGGAGCAGAAGTTAAGTAGCAAAAGTTTGCATGACTCTGAAGTGCTGGTTATTGTTATTTTAGTTCAGAATTGACTAGCAGCTCTCTGCTTCTCTTCCAGACACTACATGCAGGCAGCGCTGTGCAGCAGTCCCGGGGTGATGACTGAGGGGGGGACAGCAGCAGGCACAGGAAGCACCGCCGTCCCACCGCTGCAGACTATCCTGAGGAACACGTGGGTGCTGGGCCTGAGTGTTTTCTACGTCTTCTTTGTCTCTATCATGGTGTTTCCTGCTGTATCTTCAGGCATCCAGTCCATCCAAAAGGACAGCGGCAGCCCTTGGACCACCACCTACTTTGTGCCCCTCACCAGCTTCCTCCTCTACAATTCAGCAGACTTCTGTGGCAGGCAGGCCACGGCCTGGCTGCAGGTCCCCGGTCCCACCAGCCGAGTCCTGCCCATGCTGGTGCTGTGCCGCTCTGCCCTTGTCCCGCTTTTCGTGTTCTGCAACTACCAGCCACGGGAGCACGTGCGCACCGTGCTGTTCACGAATGACCTGTACCCTGTGGTCTTTAACTGCCTGCTGGGCCTCTCTAATGGCTACCTGGGCACTCTACCCATGATCTACGGGCCCAAGGTGGTGCCCCGGGAGCTGGCCGAGGCCACGGGGGTGGTCATGTCCTTCTTCCTCACACTGGGACTGGCCATGGGCTCTGCCTTCACCGTGCTACTGGTGCACTGCATCTGAGCAGGCTGTCAGGTACCGCGGTGTCGCTGAGCCACGCAGCAGGCTGTGGCTGGACAGTAACCAGAGCACCCCTGCTGGCCAACGTACTGCAGAGTAATCAGCAAAGCACTCTGCTCCCACTGTAAATGTGGGATATAATTTCCACACTTCATAAGAAGCCTGAGGATACCTCACACCATACATACATACATGTTTACACTGATCTGACTCATGTAAGCAGCTGTGTCCGCCATGATCAGGTTGCTGTAAGATTTTTGATTTTGTGGCCTTTCAAGCCACAGTAAAAACCGCAGGATGTGTATACATTATACATTATCTCACGCAGCAAAACTCTCATTTTGCACAATTTTTAGTTTAGATGTTGAGTTTATGGGTACATAATGTCCACAGAATGTTATGCAGAGTATTAAATCGAATGGTATGATTCCAATGAAATGATCAGGGATAAAGCTGGAAAAATATTGGTTTCACATACAGGTGAGATATGTCAGCTCACTCATATTGTTCAAGAATACTTTCTTCTGTCAGGTTTTCATTTTAAATAACTTATGTAAAACCTCTTGTTCATGTCTGCAAACCAGGTAACTGAACTTGATCATGATTGATAAACTTAATTTCTGTTAACATCTTTGTCGTTTGAATTTGCACCGCATTATATTTAGATCTTGCAATGGAAGATCCTTGTTAAATAACACTTCAACACTTAAAAGCAAAAACCTTTTTGTTATTTACCAGCTGACAGTCACTGTAATACTCTGTCTGCACTAGTTCCATAACTGATCTTTGCTTTTGGGAATTGTTTAAGATAAGATAATCCTTTATTAGTCCCACAGTGAGGAAATTGCAGTGTTACAGCAGCAAAGGGGATAGTGCAAGGCAACAGCAGGCAGGATATAAGAAGTCAAAATAAAATAAGTAAAAATAAAATAAGTAAGCAAAATATAATATGTCCACAGGCTGGATTTGTTGAATTCACATTATTGCATTACTGTAGGAAATATTGCACAGTTCAGTATAAATTGCTATTGCACATGGATGAATTATCAGTTTTGTTATGTGTGATTACTGAGAGCAGTGCTGATTATAAAGTCTGACAGCCAAGTTTTGAGGTCAAATGGTTTTTGTTTGAACTCATTAAAGGACCAGACCATACTAGCCATTTTGCATGTTTGAACCTAATATATTCAATTTTTATATATGTAGCGTTACTGACAATCATTTCCCAAACTAAACAAATTCCCAAACATCATTTCCCAAATTCCCAAAAATCATTTCCCAAACAAATACTACTGAAATGCTGAATTTAAAAAAAAAAAAAAAAAAAAAANATTCTGGTACGCTATTAAAATCAACTTGTTGATACTTAAAACGTTCTTGGGATAGGTAATCCATCATTGAGAACAAGACGTGTATTCAGGTTTTGGTTTTGTTTTAGAAGTTACATAATTTTAGCGTTTAAGTGCAAGAAAAAGCACGGAGTGAATGTATGTCTCCGCCAGGGAATATAGTCCCAAAAGACCTGCGTTTATGGAAAAATTTATACGACTGTGACTTCATAATTTTGCGTAATTATTAGCAGGTGAAAAAACATAGATTTTTAAGGTGAGAGTATCGCTTGAATATTTGATTTTGGAAGATTAAGAGATTTTGCAAAATATCAGGAATGCTGAAATATGGTTTTATCCTTTGGGAAATGATTGTCAGTAACATAACGTGTGAAAATTGAATATATTAGGCTCAAACATGCACGATTGCCAGTATGGTCCTTTAACTACAAATTACATATCCTTGATATTATAACTAATAGTGATATGAACTCATCAACCTGGAGAATTTGAAGTTGCTGATGATGCAGAGGAGCAGTCAGTCGTGTGGCTCACTTGGTGGCTTGCCAAGTACTTGATTGGGTTAATATAACTTCAATTTCAAGTGTAGAAACACCTCCCACCAATAGAAGGCAGTGTGATGTTGTGTAGTGTATGCTGTAATTGCTGCAGTGTCACCAACCTGTCCATGACAGCGGGTGCTTTTTTACTGACAAGCTGTGTGAAGATGGATGGATTTGCAATAAAACAAAACCAGTTTGAGAAAGAGGCTAGGACAGCACAAACCCGATCATCTCAAACAGTTGAGGATCTGGTTTGTCAAAATATAATTTAAGTAGAATTGGATGGCTGGAAATTTGCTCAACATCTGGTTGGTTTACTAGAATTTTGGCACTAGTTTGGGACCACTGTTCAAACTGAAAAAAGTAAATGTAAGCAGGAATCAGATGTTTAAAATAAGATTCTAGTAATCTGTACCAAAGTTTTTGTTCTGTTGTAACTGTTATTGACCACTGTTTCTAATTAAAATATTATACAAGTATACACATGAAAGTTTATTGCAGCTTTCCTGATGATCATGATCTGTCATTATGGCCCACTGTGAAAAAACAGTCACTACCACTGTGGTAGAGGAATAAATGAAAGCCAGTGGCTCCTTCAGAAAACAAATGTAAAGATTTGTATGTGGAAGGCCATCTGGACAACACTCTTCAGTCAATTACATGCAAATTAACAGCTTTAGCCCCTTTAAGTTTCCCCACAGCAGCAAGTGTTGGTACATACAAAATCCTGCAGTCAAGACAAAAAACGAATCAGTGGATTTGGGACCACTTTAATTGTTAAAAAAAATTTTAACAGAGCAGCTGATAATTGGCTCAGGATTTGAAGCAGACAACTTAACAAGACACTTTCAGTATGTTAGAAACGCAGTGATTTACAAAGAGCAGGAAGTGCAAATGATAGGAGGTACACACATTTTAACATCAGCTCTTAAAGTAAGGACACAATCCAACATTTTATACAAAACATACATTTGCTCTAGGATCAGATAAGAGTGGCAAAGCAATGCCAGGAAGTGTTAATACACTGGGCTGTTTCTCTTGTTTACCGCCACTTCCTGCAGTTAAGTAAAACAAATACCTCTGGGGCATTTAACACACCATCTGCTTCATATAAACACGAAACTGAAACACCACACCCAGCTACAAATATGTCAGCACAGCCAAACGATGCAAATCTGTGAATATTTGTGAACTGCTCGGAGCCGAGCAGCCAGAGGCTTCCACACGCAGAATCACTGATTCCCTTCAACCTCCCCTCGATATAACTTCAGTCCAGTCCCTTTCCACCATTCACGTTAATTTAAACAAAAATGTAATCAGAAGTTTGTTTATAAAAAGGAAACAGAACAGATCAAAACAGAGGCAGCACTACAGTATTTTTATCTTTAATTCCCTAAAGGTCAGTGTTGTGCTGCTCCTCCTCTTCCTCTATACCCACACGTGACGTTTGCAGTGAGGCACAGCCTGCAAGAGCAAACCAGAAGTTAGACCATATTCATGGTAGCATAAGACTAAAGCTAGTTTAAACAACCAACTGCTACGCAATGACGAATATATTCAAAAAGCTGCCAATGAGCAAAAAACACAAAAAAAACCCTTCAAAATTCTGGGTAGACATCATGTTATGCCACAATATGATGTGTTATTACTCACATTGCACATTGATGCCGTCTCCATATTCTTGCACCAGAATGCAGGACCCCAGCTGCACTTCTCTGCTCCCAGCAGCCTCTGCACAGCTTCAGGGCACGCTCCCAATTTCTGTTACACACACACACGCAGAGTTCAGAGTTCAGATTCTAAGCCAGGTAACACTTACTGTCCGTTAAGTTTAAACACCCAACAGCCTTCCCACTTACAATGCAGACAAAGTCTGGCTCGATCATCTGCAGCAGCAGCTGGACGAGCTCCGGCTCGTACTGCTCCACCAGCTGGTCGCACTGTTGACAGAAACACGAGGGTTAATGCAGAGCTCTCACACGAGGAGATCCGACAGTACGTAGGGTTGAAGACGGGAAGTAAGTCTCACCTCGGTCTGGACAGATTCGGGTAGGAAGCTGCACACTTTCCTCACGGCCTCTTCGATCTTCTCTTTGGTAGCGTTCTTCTCCAGGATGGTGTCCAGGTAGCTGATGGCCGTCTTGCAAACTTCACAGAAGCCGCCGCTGTTGAAGCGAGTCTTGTCCATCACAGCTGGAAGAATGAGAGCAGACAATGTCATTATCCACGTGTGGAAATTTTATTCCTTTCCAAAACGGAAAAAATGCAATAAATTGGAGAAATTTATCCTCATAATTTTCATTGCCATGTTACTCGTGTTGTGCCTAATGCTGCATTCACGTGTAGATAGAAAACCGCATGTTCCATTCTTTGCAATGAGGATGACAGAAGACTTCCCACCACTGGCGTGAGAGCAGCACACCGCACGGTCAGACAGAACATGCCATCAAAAGTTCAAATTTTTCAACTTTTTTCTGCTTACCGCAGCTGCAAAGACAAACCAGATGTTGATATTCATGGGTCAAAGATAGACAGCGGTTCTGTGTCTACTGTTGTTGTCTGCCATTGCGTTCCGCTGTTGTTTTTCTACCATCAACATGTGAATGCAGCATAAGGTGCCAACGTCAAGCTGACTTGCCAAGCTTTCTAAAAAGGATTTTGTACACTATCTCTGCTAAGGTAACATTTGCAGCGTGGGCTTACGGATGTATGCGCGGCTTGCATCGTTGCAGAGCGCCAACGCTTTGCAGACGGTCTTAGGGTCGGCTTCCTGCAAAAGCATCTCAATGATGGCCTGACCGTAAGCCTCAATCAGCTCCTGACACTGAGAAGACAGAGTGGAGGGCAGCAGCGAGCACACCTTCTCCACGGCGTGAATCACCTCCTCCTGAAACAAAGATGGAGGCGGGTCAGAGCCGAGATTAGATTTTGTTCGTTTGTGGTTGCATGTGTGTCGCTGCGTCTCACCTCTGTTGTCTGATCTTGCAGCATGTCCTCCAGCTTTGTCATCACAAACTCACAGATGGCACACTGCGGGGGCTCACGGACGCGCACCATGGCCTGCACAGACAAAGTGATATCACCTGTGTAAAGACTGAGCCACAAACCTTGTTTTTGCCTTCTGTCAGCAAGTACTGATGAAAGCGAGAGATCAAGTCTGCTTACCTTAGTCGCTTTGGCCTCCACCTTGGTGGCAGGAACCATCTTGCGAGCGGGTACGATCTTAGCAGCCTCCAGTTTCATCATGGGGACGGACTTCTTCACAGTGTTGCAGAAGCCGGCGAGGGCGCACATATCTTTGGGATCCTGAGGGCACGACGGAGAAGTGTCAGACGCACCAACTCAGATAATCAACCTGAGGCTTAAATTTGCCAAATCGCGTATTGTTCGGATAGAAGTTACATTTGTAAAGTGAATGCCATTCCACATGCAATATGCAGGGGGAAAAAATAAAAAAAATTTAACACAACCATCTTTTGTCAGCAACAAACACAACATAACACACCCATGCTGACAAAAATGTTTTCTGTGACATAACGTGATCAGCCATATTGTTAGAAAAAAAAAAGATTCAAAAGTTGGTGAGGTTTTTTTGGGCATGTTTTCTAAAAACAGCGATGTATGTTACATGTCTGAGTTCATGTGAGCAAACCAAGCCTCAGGATCCAAGCACACATGCAAAATGAAAACACCGTACCGCTGAGAGATTACCTGCTCTTTTGTCGGAACAGGCTCCCATCAGCCAAACAAGTGGCTTGAGTTAGTCTCATTTACAACTACGTAACAAGTTGCATGCGTCATACAATGTGGGATGAGTGGCGGACCGCATGGGAAGCAGTTGCTAAAGGTTAAAGGGCTACAGGCTGAACACAGAGAGACCTACCTGTTCCTGGGAGCAGCACGCAAAACCCAGAGGAGAAAGAGCGGGGCAACATGAATGGAAGGAAGCATAGAATGAGAAAAAACAGGAGCAAAAAAAAAAAAAAAAAAANAAAAAAAAAAAAAAAAAAGGAAAGAAAGTAAGCAATTTAAAGACGTGGAAATACTGAAGTCAGCAGGCCAGATGGGGCTGCACGACTAGATATTTGCATCATGTCACCACACATACAGATTATTATAAACCCATTAGTTCCAACGAGGCCGAGTATTAAAATATAATGGTCATTTCTGTCTAACTTTGCTTAAGTATGCAAATGCAGTAAAGGTTTGCTAAACTGAAGCACAGCGAGGGCTGGAGACTCACCATAGACAGGAACTGCTGGATGATGGCGCTGGCATACTGGCTGATGTACTGCTTGCACTGCAACGAGGGAAAACACGGTCAGTATGCAGCTCGTTCCAAAAACAGACATATTTGAAAAGGAAAAGCAATGTTTCGAGATGAGAAAAGGTGCCATTTAGTCAGTCCTCGGTTAAGTTCTCACCAAGTCAGACATGCCGGGCCCCATCATCTCACAGTCTTTCTCAATACGCGCAATGAGGGCGTTGATGAATGACGTGTTGGCCTTGGCTTCCTCCTGAACGTCGGTCAGGAACTTGACGCAGTCCTGGCACACGTCGGCATTTTCCTGTAGACAGGGAAAGATTCAGGTCCAATGTCCACCAAGGATCAATGGATGCATGATTGAGCCCAGAAAGATACTACCTCCATACACATTATTACCAACCATTTTCCAAAATGTAACATATTTTTTGTGTTATTCTGCCAAGTCCCCATATCTTTCAAAATCAAATGTTCAGGCAATACAACCACCTTAAAATTCAATGCTTTGCCTGCTAACATGCACACCTCATTTTTAATTTCTCTGGTAAAAGCAGTCTTCTCCTGGGACTATATTCCCTGGCGGAGAGATACATTTTCTTCCCTGTTGCTCCGAGCTGGATTGGTTAATTAATTAAATAACCGCAACAAAAAATAATGACGGCATGTGGTTTTCTATTATGGATTACCTATCTCAAGTGTGTTTAAAGTCTCCATAAGTTGATTTTAATAGCTTACTGGAATGAACTGAAACCAATGGCAGTCTGGAAGACAGGAAAGAAAAAAATCTACATCATACCACTCCAGTAGTACAATGTGGAAAATGGCTGGCAGCAACGCAACATATACACAGGTTGTATTTATTTGGCTGAAATGTGCAAAGTCTCTGATATGGTCCTTTAAGTTGTCTGTGTAGGTGCAAAGGAGGATTATTGAATGGCATACCTGCTTTGGACTCTCTTGTTTGGGGGCCTCCTGAGGATAGAGCAGCAAGGGGACATTGAGGAGGAAGGGGGCCGCTGGCTGGGCCAGGTCCACTTGAGGGATTTCATTGGTCTGGAGCTCCTGGACGTGAGCCAGGGCTGCCTGCTGAGACAGGCACAGCCCCATGGCTCCACACGCCACGTCGGGATTCTCCTGCAACACACAGCATTGCGCCTCTTCAGTTACCGGCACATTTTTAAGCTTCCTATTTCTCTGAAAAAAGTACAAGAGCCGACATGAATTTAAGAAAATATTCATATCGGCTCTCATACTTTTTTGGAGGAAAGCTGAACTATTTAAAAAAAAAAAAAAAAAAAAAAAAAAAAGAAGATGCAGTTCGATTACCGTATATACTCGAGTATAAGTTGACTTTTTATTACGAAATTTCAGAAAGCAAATGGGGGGGAGGGTCAGCTTATACACGAGAAATTCAAATTTGATGCCACAGAATGAAATTTCCAGGAGTTTAAATACTACCCATTACCACTACCCATGGAAAATAGCTTAAATCATACCTTAGAATGAGATATTTCCTGACTAAACATCTTACCCAGCACATTTTGCGGCGGTCAGTAAGCGCTGTTGTGATTGGTCAATTACGGTAATCAGCTGCTGAAATAAATATCATGTTTACTGGTATGTGGATTATTTAAAAAAAAAAAAAAANAACACAGGAATACTATGACAATACCCCCACACCCCCCCAAAAAAAGGAAAAAAAACAAAACAAGTAATTATGGGTTTCTTTAAAAAACTAAATTTGCAGGTCAAAATCAGGGGGTCGGCTTATACTTGTGTATACGGTATTCTTCCAAATGAGTTTAAAAGAGTCTCACGTGAGCTGACTCATTCATTTAAAAAAAAAAAACAAAAAAACATCACATTTCAGTTCACACCATATGTGTAGACTTGTCACTTTTGCTCCAGAGCTGCTGCAGCAGGTGAGAGTTGAAACAAAGAGGAATATGCTAAACCCTCTCGGTCACGGGGTTCGGTTTGCACAATGGCTGCTCTGTACCCATTCAGACTTGTGCCCACTTCCCCATCAAAGACCCTGATTCAGCTCCCTGCGCTCTGCTCACAGCCACGTCTGTCTCCTCTCCGAGTTCAAAGTGCAGATGGACATTTTGTACTCAACTCTTAAATGAAGTGGAAAGATGAAATGACAGACGGACCAATCACGCACCGCTTGACTCAAAAGGAAATTGGTCAAATCTTATCGGCTCATTTGACATCATACCATTCGCAAACCTGGCAGGTTAACTTGTAACAAGCCTAAACAGAATTATCTGAGGTAAAGTTTTCAGCTCGTCTGTGCTCACCAGCTCTCCGGTAATGATTCCAATGATGATGGGGTAGTAACTGTCCACCATCTCCTTGCACTCGGCGGCAAAACCTTGGTCGGGGATCAGCTGGCACGCCTTCTCCAGGTATCCGAGGATTTCAGCCTGCAATCACAAAAATGATCTTGTCAATCCTTTAAAGGCACGCTGGCATGTCAGCAGCCACGTCAGCTGCTCGGAAGACCTCATAAAATGGAAAAGAGCAGAGGCGGTTTTAATTTCCATCTCACCTGAGTGGCATTTTCCTTCAAGAGCTGTTCCACCACAATCAGCACCTCCTTACACAGGTTGCACGGCACCGATTTCTGGAACAGATTTCTGGGTGTTATTATGATTTTCAAAGTACACATAGAATATCCACAATGAAGCAATGATGCAGTTCGTGATTTAAAAAAAAAAAACAAAAACAAAAAACAGAGGGGTNCCACAATGAAGCAATGATGCAGTTCGTGATTTAAAAAAAAAAAACAAAAACAAAAAACAGAGGGGTAGAGAGAGTATACAATTCACAAAATGAGCAAAAAAGAAACGCCATAATGTCACTTGTCACTTTCCTGGAATGGTGAATGCAGGGACTCACCATCTGGGGCTTGTTCCACACATTCTGCTGGCAATGAGACACAGCCCCGCAGAGAGATGCTGTCTTGACATTCTTACACCAGTAGGAGGAGCCACGAGCACACTGCTCAGTGCCCAGCAGTGGGGTAGCTACAGCTGCAAGTCAGATTTTAAAAAAAAAAAAAAAAANAAAAAAAAAAAAAAAAGTCAAAACTCAGAGCACATTTAATTACAGAAAACAGCTAGAATACACATTGAAAAAAAACTTATTTTGGATAAATGTTTGCAGCAGATAAAGTGATAAACAGAAATGAATTACAACTTTTTTTTTTTTTTTTTTTNTTTTTTTTTTTTTTTTTTAGCGGCAATATCATATTTTTGTTTTGGTAGGTATTGTACCGATGAATTTTGAGTTTCTACTCTCCATCCATTCAGAAGACTTCAAAACAACAAACGGGAAACAGCAGAATTCTCCAGGGTTGAATTCTGAGCAGGTTAGTGGAAGTAAGAGTAACTGCCATCAACCAACCACAACGTTTGAGCATCTCCACATCGGGAAGTGGGCGACACAGAACTAGACAAGGGAATTAAAGCTGAACTACTTCCTGAATACAATAACCGTGTAAACGTGAAAGAAGGAAGCTGTTATAACGTACTTTTCTGAGGTCAGGCTAAACTGAAGCTCAGTGTCATGTTCTATTGAAGAGAGTGAGAAGAGCTTCAAAAGCTGAAGAAAAAATACTTGGCAGTTTAGATCTTAAAGTAGGACATGCTCACCTCTGAAAATTCATTTCACTGATTGAACTTTTTTAAATTTGCACCAAAATACAGTGATAGGCAACCCTAATTGGCTAGTGATGTGGCAGCCTTGATTTTTTTGGAACACGATGAAAGTTCTCTGGACAAACCTTCCTTGTATGAACTCTTATTTTCCCAAAGTTTCAAAGGATTCAGACTCATGACTGCTCGGTAACAGCCATTTAAATTTACTAGTGCAGTGCCTGTTGAAAACGTTCCCGTTCGGACCGGGCTGGACTTTATGGTGTGCGCCGTATCCTGCCCTCAGTGCTCGTGGAGAGGAACATATGCTGCCACACCTGGAGTGTATCCTGCCGCCGCGTGGACTACTTTTGACCAGCACAACTGAATTCAAGAACCACTCATCCAAACAACTTCACACGTGGCTGCACATCCTTGGGTCCTGAGCATTATCCTTGCCAAATTTCAACTTCACAGTGCTGAGTTCTAGAGATATTAGTGCCACAGACAGAGATTTCTGGATTTATAGGATTTATAGATTATCTTGCTGTAGCGCCACCCACAGGCCAGTTACCATCAAATTGGCAGGATTCTTTTGGAGTTGGCGGGTATATGTCATCTAAACATTTATATTTGCTGAATGCATTCGGGAATTAGTCTACAGTAACGCATAAGCCACACCTACAGGATTAAGGGCACTAATTAAATGAAATGGTAAAATGGTATGGACTATTAACCTGTCAAAAAAATTGATATACAGTACTTGTTTTCTGTTCACTTGTATTATATTAGTTATTAAAATTTTGGAAATCTAATTTGGTTCCAACAATCCTGAGTTGGAAGGCACTAATGAAATATTATTTTACTATGGAAATAGAGTATCAGTAGATAAGAATAAAACCAGACAGTTTGAGACAGTGTGGTGAAAAAATGTAGAAGCACTTGAAATGTAAGAGAATGTGACGACATTTTATGGCTGTTTGTTTGCCTGTTTGTTTTTTTGGGTTGTGATAATGTTTGGGAGGTTGGCTGTTTTTGCTGTTGTGTTGTGCTGTTTGTGTTTGGTAACAGCTATTTATGTTTAATAAAAATATTTTTAAAAAATAATATATTGTAGGTGTTTTTGTTTTCCCATCTTTTCATGTTGAAAACTTGAAGTAAATAAGACAGCCTCATGAAATCCATTCGTTTGGTTAGTTTTAGGAAGGGATCAAGCTTGAGTAAAGGAGCACATGACAATCATCAGTCACTTGAATGCTGCGTGTATTAATTGTGTCAAAACAAAAAAATCTTGTTAGATTATATTGCTGAAATGCATCAGCGTGTTCAGCTACATTTGATTCTGATTCTCCACAACCACACACAAAAAAAAAAACAAAAAAAAAACCCACCTGTCAATACAGAGAGCAGCAGACCAAACAGGGAATTTATTATATACTTCTATATATTACAGCAGTACTTCTTGCTTATGCATGAAAAAAACTTCTCTTTTGGCCAAATGGAACAAGAAATAACAAGCTATGCATTTCCTGATTGTGAAATGAAAAAGGTGATGTGAGGAATCTGCTCTGTGGTGTTGTTTCCTCTTCCCTGTTTTTTTTTTTTTTTTTTTTTTAAATCTTGCTGTGGTGGTAGCAGGTTTAAATCAGTTATCAAGACTCATTTCAGGCAATCAGTCTTGATAAAAACTCAAGAACCATGTCCCCTCTATACTTGCGCTAAAAAAGAAAAATAGAGATATAAAACAACACGCATTTAAGCTTATTTCTTGTTATTGCTATGTAAAAATACACTAACCACATCTGACAAAACAGATATGAGACAATTTTTCCATGTCTACATTTTATGGAAATTACTTCACACCATAATTATAATTTGTATACTCCTTCACGCAAGGCCACTTATGAGTAAAGCTTCAGTTTTGTTAAGATCATTGCAAGTAGTGTCATCCAGGTTATATAACAGGTTGGCAATGTTTCCAATGAGATCAGTTAGTCATTAAAAAAAAAAAAAAACAAAAACATATATGTATGTATGTATGTATATACACACACACACACACACACACACACACATAAAAACAGTGGGACCCAAAAGTCTGAGGACAACTGTGAAAATGCTTCTACTTTGCATTCTTTTTGCATTTAATACAAGATTTTTCATTACAAATGATAAAAGCATCTTAACAATTTGATTGAAAAGTTGAATCTTTGAAAAATTTACATCAGTTTCAGAATATCGTATTTGGTACGCCCCTCTTTTGCTTTCATGACAGCATCACTCCAGCTGGCATGGACTCCACAAGTTTGTGCAAAACCTGATGACTCAAGTTACCCCTGCGTGATTTGACAATATTCCAAAGAGCTTCTTATGATGTCAGACTTGATTATTTCCAGATTTATATGGAAAACATCACAGATTTTCGATGTGGTCTCAGATTTTTGGACCCCATTGTATGTATATATACGGGGCAGGACAGCACTGGATTTTAAAGGTTGCTGTTCTTCAGCCGTTGGCTCAACTTGAAGTAAGGAATCCCCCAGAAAAATACATCAATTTAAAGCTGTATGACCAAACCGACACAGATCCCTCAGTGAGAGTTAGCAGAATCCAGAGCTCAGCGAGTGGCCTTTAGTGATAACACACAGGAAGTGGACAGATCAAACTTTAATGACAAGAAATCTCCAATCACCCTCTTCCAGCACTGAGAAGTCCCTTCTGCTCTGTGTTAACACCAGTACAGATACAGTGCAGGGCTCCTCCCACCCTCTGCTTTTCTGGGTCACATGAACCGTCAAAATAACAATCTCCAGTAGGTACTGTACTCCTGACAAAGAGGGTTATATCACAAAACTGTAAACAATTCAGCTTGTGACTTTAGTGCTGCAGTAAAAAAGTTTACCGCCATCCAGCTCAGATTGGATTAATCGCTGTGTAATCGCTTTAGTGCTACAAACCATCCTGAACACACCCAGAATGCAACTTTTAGGAGCTGTCAGCAAAAATGAGCAAATGTTACTCATTTTCTGAAGCTAAAAACTCAATGACAGAATCAATATCACATGCTACAGTGAACCACTAAAGACTGTAAAGCAGGAATCAGATACTGGCCGTTGCTCAACAGCAATGAGTCACCTCTGTAAACACTTAAAGTAGCATGCTAGGTCAGTTTGTTGACCCAGCAACCCAGATCAATGGATCATAGATGCAAAACTTGTTGATTATTATGATGGAGCAATAAGCCTGTGACATATTTAGGAGTGTTTCTGCATCAACCACATGCAGGGAAGTCTGAAAGGAAACATTATATAAAGTTATTTTCTTAACCAAAACCAGACCCAAGTTATACAAGCAGAAATGCTACAGACAAATTAATGATAGTTTTCACAATTATGCTCTAAATGCCACAAGGCCATACTAAAAATAAGCAAGGTTATAAATAGCATCATTGCTTTCATGCAGAGCTTCATTGCATCGAGGTTGTTTGTTTCAGTGTCCCAGTTTTGTCAGCTGATTGAAATAACCTACCACTGTGTGAGATTTGAGCTGAGCCAAGAGTACAAAGATTGACAAATGGAGTTTTACCGAAAAGCTGAAATGAAACTTGCTATTGCGGCTGATAAGACTAATTATATACTGAACTTACTTGTGAATCTAACCGGAAGTCCGAGCACAATACCGCAGCTATGTACTCATTAGTTAGTCAAAGAAGGTAGGACGGATCTGCTCCGAGTCAATGCAAGTCAAGACTTTCTGTCATTTGGTCACATTTCGCTCAATATTCATATCTAACGGCCTTTAATATAACATACATGGTTTTCGATCCATGTTTTACGCGTCTGAAAGTGATAAAATGTATATTCTTTGCTGGTATGTGGCTAAATTATTTATACTGACACCAGTTAATTTAGCGTACAGATTAAAATATGGTGTATACAAGTCTGAAATAGATAAATACTGGTATCAAAAAATACTGATATCAAAGCACTGTATAGACTACTAGGACGTGCTGTTCCGGTGTCCACAAATGTTAGCAAACAGTTAAAACACTTGCTAGGCTGCTAACAGTACCTAACAATGACAGACTGCTAAACGAAAACATTAGCCTAATCGACGAACTAATTTCAGGGTACAGTTAAGTTTAGCTAACAAGCATTACGTTAGACGTTAGCTCTGTGGCTAATGTTAGCCAAGCGGACAACACGCGTGAAAACGTCACAATGAAACGGTGAACATTCGCTACAAATATTTTGATAATGAAAGTGAAATTAACTATTTTGTTGCGTCAAGTGTTTCTACGCCAAAAAAAAAAAAACAACAAAAAAAACAAAACACCCGGCTTCTGTTAAAGAATACAATATAAGCTAATGCGTTACTAAATTAGCTAGCATTACTGTAAATGTTTACTAGAGCTACATGAAATGCTTCCGCGTTTTGAATACTGAAACGCACTTAGTCACGCAACTCTCATCAACAGAAAATATATAACTGACACAGTAAAAACACTAATACTCATTTTCTTTACGTTGATGTTACCTGAAGATACGAAAAGCAGAGCTAGAAGCAGCATGACTCCGCTGTTTTCTGGCTCTTGTACGGCGGTCTGTCTGTCGGCGTGTGATGTACCGGAGGCGCTGAACTGAACACTGCAATGCAGCCTGAAGGCCTGTTGACGCTTTTATGGTGAAGAACAGTCAGCTGATTCCAGCAGACACGTGATTCAGCCTCACCTTCCTGTCTGTGACCAACACACATCAGCACTTCTTTATGCTCAGGGGCTGCAGCTATTGTTTTCATAAGACAGTCGCATAATGAATCTAGGCGACAAATGAGGTTTTAATAGTTGATCAGTGCACGGTAGTGTGAATGTAAAGGCCAGATAGACTCTTCTTCTTCTCCGCGTTTTTTGGTGGATCGCAAACAGCATAAAAACGAGATAGACTACATACACAAAAATCTATTTAATACCACAGCACAGTGGCACGTGTAAATAATATCTAGTTCTCCGGGACTTTTTGTTGATTATATTATAGGCTACGCATACATTTTAGTCAGCTTAGTCTGGCATCAGTATTATGTTTGCGTGTTTGTTAGCAGGATTACTCGAAAAGTTATTAACCGATTTTGGCGAAGCTTGGTCTATATATCCAGCTATCTATACAAAAAAAAAAAAAATNAAAAAAAAAAAAAAATCATTAAAAAAGTATATGTGTGTATATATACTTTTTAAATGATATATATATATATATATATGTATATATATATATAAAATGTTGTTACCACATAATAATTATACTGCTAGCATAATCTGTCCATAATAAATCTTCATCTGATGGCCAAATAATGTATATTTGTGGGTTAACACCAGTGCTACAACTCAGGATAATTTTCAGTATCCATTAATCTGTTGGTTATTTCCGTTAATCATTTAGTTTATAAAATATGAAGTCATACTTTATTCAAGTTGCTGAATAAACAACATATTTGTTTTTTTTATAAAAACACTCAGGCATTCAGTTGAGTAATTGTTCCAGTGCTGAACAACACAACTGATTCCAGCTAATAAAGATCAACTTGTCTGAGCAGGTTCTTGAAAAACATGTTGACCCTGATCTTTTAAAATCATGAGGGCTGCAAAGAGGCCAAAATTTACTCAAGTTTCAAAATGCATGACTGTTTTTTGTCAGCTGACTTTCTCAGAGTTCAGCGATCAAGCCAGGAAGGCTACTGTGTAAACTCTTTACTTCTCAAGAGTTTCGGGAATTAAAAAAAGAAATGAAACTCCCACCACAGCTATATTAAACATCAGTGAAACAGAAACTCCAAAAGCTTTTAAAGCAAAAAAAAAAAAAANCAAAAAAAAAAAAAAGAGAACCAAACAAGTTATGCAAGTTAAATAGAAAAAGTAGTTTATTAATTTATAATATAATTATAAATGTAGGCCAACAACTATGGAAAAGGGTAACGAGGGAAACATCAGGCTGTCTTCTGGATATGATCTGTGAGTTCCTGTAAAATAAAGGAAACATTGTTATACAAGTTGAAGTTACAGAACAGTCAGCAAAACATGTTCTCCATGAAAAAGACCATAAAGGACCTGAATGGCTGACACATAATTTTCATGAAGTTATTGCTGTAAAGTTGCATGGGCCACCCTAACCACATGATCTGGCATGCTAACACTAAAAAAGAAACTAAATGTGCCAGAACATTGGTGGGTTCAGTAGAGGTGGTGACCTACTTAAGACAGTAGTTTTTAGATTGTCATTTTTGTGATTCTTCACTGTGAACTTCAATCAAGTTTAATCTGGTGACCTTGTAGAGGCGTGTGTCTTTGTACTGACCTGTATCTTTTCTCTTTCAATTACAAACTTCCTGATCTGGTGTTGAGTTTTGAGTTGTTTTTTTCAATAAGATTTGTGCCCATTTCTTGTTTGAAACTGGGTCAGAATTACAGTACAACACTGGAAAACAGTGTGTATGTAACTTGTTTGTTCAACTCAGGGGGGCATTTAAATATTAATGTCCCACTCTGCTTTGTGTGCAAATATAGTGAAAACCAAAACCAATATAATTTTAAAGGCAATATGTGTTTTTTTTTCTCCAATTCAATTTCTAATTACAACCTTTGTCATGTTATTTAGCCGACATTATTGTTGATTCTAATAACATTTCAATCATCAGCCTGGTTGTTATGAGGACATGACAGCATTAATAAACCAGCTTTACAGCGAGTACCTCTCTAAATGTGACTGACAATAGACAATCTAAGTAATAACTATCACCTTTTTACACTTCCAAATCAGCAGTTTTAAATATGTAAAATTTAAATCTGTTTGATCATTATGTGGTTTTCCATTCACTTTGTTGTCCTTCCTTCAGTGTGACTAAATAATGTTTTAAAAGAAAGTCTAACAGCTGTATTAAGTGGCAAATGGCAATCTCTTAGTTAATTATGGCAGTCCAGTTAAGTTAACTGATTGGTTATTGGTCAGCAACAAGTTTTGTGTCAACTAGCAATAATTTTATGAGGAATAACATTTATTCATTTGTCATTACTGGAAAATGATACCTCAGGGATCACAACAATATTCACAATACTTTTTGATTTAATAAGCACTAGATTTGAAAGAGTGCATGATTGCTTTCATCTACATGAGGAGTTTAATACTATTAAAACATGTTGTTCAACTTATCGTAGCAGAAGAAATCTTAGGATTGTTATGTCAACTAAGATTTTCTTAGAGTTGATGACAAATCAGTGGAAAATAATACAGAAGTGGTTCTGGAATTGCTCTATAAAGCTGACAGTCAATATGAAAATTAGGCCAATATATTTGTGCTTCTGTATTTCAAAAATGCATTCAGTCTTGATGACAACAAAGGTAACGTTCAAACCTATGAAAGTTGCTTTTTTTTTGTAATATGAATGTTGGAAAAAACATGATCCCTGTCAGTCACTAAATTAAACAATCGTGATTAATCTTGAACGTTTTAGTCATCTATGAAGAAAAATATTCATTGATACAGATTAGCAAATGCAATCAGATGCCCCTGCTTTTGTTTCACATGAATATAGTTGGGGGGTTTTTTTACCTCTTGTAAACTTAAACATTTTACCAGATTAAGCATTATTTTATGCAGATGATATATTGGCAAGCTGTATTATTATCTGATATTAGCTTACCACGTGTACATTGTATCAGCTCAGCCTATAAATAAGCAACTTTTTAAGTCCTGTGTTTGTTAACTGAAGCTCAAATTTGACAATAAAGTCTAATGTTTAACTATAAAAAAATATTTTTAAAATGACTCATTTAAAAAATGTCCTCGGTACTGCAAAATGTCACCAGTCTTTGAAAATGAAATCTGAGAAATTCCTTACCAAATTGTAATAACAATTAATTTAAAAAATAAAAAATAAAACACTAATATTGACCAATATATTATCAGATTTCGGTATCAGCCTCAAACATCCAGTACTGGTTGGGATCTTGATTCTAAGGCCTCACTTTGGACACTGCTAACCTGAGATGGGCTTGCATTTGACATTAATTGTGAGATTGATGTAAGAGTCTGTTAACTGATTGGTAAAGTAAGACATTAGTGGATAATCAAAATTCAGTTGCAGCTCTAACTGCAGGCAAGGAAGAGCTACCGGAATAGACAAAGAGGGATCTTGGGTTTAGTTCCTAAATCTGGCTCTACAAACAAATATGTATTTAAGGATGAAAATCTGATGCAGTGACCTTTATCCACATTAGCCAACTCTTACATTTAATCACTGTTGGGGGCCACAGCAGGTGTGAGCAGAAACCTCAGTGTCCTTCTTCAGCACCGTGGGTCTCACCACGTCCACATCCCGGTGTAAATGGTTGAGTAATCCTGTGAGGATGCTGGGAGAAGCGTAGAAGTCGATCAGAAAGTAAGCTCCCCGACTGTGCCTCTGGTTGTGTTTGGTGATCTTGTAGGGCAGCAGTCTCTCTCCCAGGTTCTCCAGGTCTCTCACCACCGCGCCCCGCTCCATCAGAGTCTCCACTGTCCGCCGGAGGGCAGCTGCGGTCTCCGGCCGCTGCATGGCCTTCAAGATGACAGCCAGTTCGTACCGAGGCATGTCTTCACGAAACAAAACCGGATCCACACGTTTAATTCAGACGAACGGTATTAACGTCAGTGCAAAGACAACCATGTTATGACACGAGGAAAGGGACGCTTGGTTATGACGTATAGTTTGTGCGCCTATACTATACTGACAACAGTTATAATCATTTTAACAATGGCAAATATA
This sequence comes from Lucifuga dentata, assembly GCA_014773175.1. Taxonomy (NCBI): domain Eukaryota; kingdom Metazoa; phylum Chordata; class Actinopteri; order Ophidiiformes; family Bythitidae; genus Lucifuga; species Lucifuga dentata. Next base: position 138,971 of record VXCM01000338.1, read on the forward strand.
ATTATTTTTTTAACCATAAGGACAGAGAGTAAAATGTGGTGTAAACTAATAAAAATTAAGACTAAATTATTAAAAATATGATTTCACATTTACCGTAATTTTTTAGAGGAAAGCACTCTCACTCCAACATTGTTTTTGGATACAAAATGTCCTTCGTATTTCGGTCCTTGTATTTGGACCTACACATGCGCAAGCGTTCAGTATTATTAAAATGCATAGCTAAACATATAAATAATTGTTTCAGAGCGGAGTGTCCCCTCATTCTATCCTATAAGTGGTTGAGATTATTCGAACTTTTTCTCTAATGTTAACAATAAAAAATTTTTCTAATAATTTCGCCATCATTACAGCACAATTATATTTTAATACTTAGTTTTAGATGAAAGAACCAAAGTTAATATTACAATAGTACTGAAGAAGAGGAATTACATAATTTATGTAACGTAATTTCAATTATAAATGTTGTAGAAAACTTATCTTGAGTTGTAATATCATTATTATATAATACAAACTTGATACTCAAAACTCAAACGTATCGTTAACAACTGAATTTAAATTTATTTATTTTAAAAAGTAGAGGAAGATTGAAATTGAGTCACTCATCGTTTGTTCAACGAAAGTCTTTACGTCATTAATATGCGCGATGTGCTTTGTGCGCATGCCCACAAGTGTCAATTCAGTCCCTTCCAGAAGGAGCGTGGTGAAGATGGCGGCGCAAAACGCGGTGCCCAGCGACCTATACAGATGCGTATATTCTTTTCTACTGGAGAACAAGTTCACCAAGGCGGCTCAGCAGTTCCTCAAACAGACTAAAGTGGTAAGAGGCTCTCTAATGATGGCTGACAGGAAGTTACATATCCTGTCGTTTCTCGCTGTTTTGACGTGAAGTTGTTAAAAGTGCGCACTGTACGCGAGGAGTAACTATAGGCTGGTACATAAAGAGACAAGTTTGCACGTGTACGTCAACACGTGTATCAGCTGCCAGATCAATAAGCCTTCTGCACTACGTATTATACTGTCAATAGATCATTATAGAAACCAAGGTCTTAATTTGTCATAATCAGCAAAAGAAATACTAGAAATACTATTAATAATGGCTCTGTTCCATGGAGGTGTGCCTGTGAGCCAGCATGCACAATACTAAAGCCCCGGGCACTGACCCACCTAAATGGAATACATGTATTATTGATAATAAAAACAGCTTTCGGTTTGAAATCAGTGTCCCAAATGCTTTTCATCTCATCTCATCTCATCTCAAATGCATTAGAGCCTTGAATTGTACAAACTTTATGTTGTATCTCTTTCTCTACAGACTCCACAAGATCAAAATGAAGAAAGTCTTGTTGATATCTTCAACTTCTGGGTGAAGTGAGTTGTAATTATTCTGTTTCTGGTCAATCTGATCCTTTATTTGGTTTAGATGAGTGTTTCTCAAACTTTGTGAACAAAGTACCACCTCTGAGCAAACCAAAACATCTAATTACCACCTCACCAACAACCAACCCTAAGAAAATGTCCTGAAAAATATAAAAAAACAATTTCGTAATTGAAACCCATGGTATCTGTGAATAGTTAGATGCTATAACTTTATAGCAGAATTTTCATAGATTTAAATTGTTTTGATTCTCTGAAGAAATTTCAAGAGTAATGTGGCATACCATCAGGTGGCGCTTCAAGTACCACTGGTTCTACATATACCAATCTTGAGAACCACTGGTTTAGCCTAAACACACCTGAATAAGGTTTTGAGTACTCATAAACCAGCTTTGTGGATCACATCTAAGACAATATGGATATGTAGGTTAAATCATACTGTCAGAGTTTTAAAGCAAAATCCTCCCTTAAACAGATTTCGCACCATCCTAAAGCATCTGTGAGTATTTACAGACACATTTGTGAACTGTTGATATTGTCTGGCGACACTTTCTGGTGTTGCACTGATCCCTGAATTAGTGACCGACCCTGTGGGATCATAGTTTTTTCTGAGATCTTATATCTGCATAAGTTATATCTGAATTTCAGGCTCACATCTGTGAATCAGAAAATATTGCTTTATCTCAGTAAAAGTCCTCAAAGTTGTCCCATTATTTCTATCTGTGGAGCATTTTAAAGGTTTGTCTTGAGACAACATTGCTACATTCTGTGCTGTTCATCAAGAGGAGAGACCTATTCAGACATTAAAATTGAGCTCTATATTACTATAGAAATAATGTGTGGAAATTGTATTTTGGGGTAATTTCTCTTTAATAGTTTCATGGTTCTTCCCAGGTCTCCTGAAGCCAGGAAAAGAAAAGCCCCTCCTAACAAAGAAGAGGTGGCCGATGGTCCGTCAGCCAAGAAAGCGAAGACCAGGACAGAGAGCTCCAGCAGTGAAGAGTCAAGCAGTGAGGATGATGAAGCTGCTGCACCACCAACTAAAGCAGCTCCTGCAGGTAATTCAACATATTAGACACACACAACTGATAAGGCTGGTCAATTATGTCGATAGTGGCTGTTTATTCTGGAGTTAAATCTTTATGACACATTTCTTCACAATGTTTAGCGTCCAAAGTGGTTCTTGCTAAAGCAGCAGCTGCTGCTAAAGCTTCATCTAGCAGCAGTGAAGATTCCAGTGACTCTGAGGATGAGAAGGCTCCTGCAAAGACTCCTTCAAAGGTAGGCAGAAGCATTCAAATTATAGATCTAACCCAAATGTACTTGTTACTGCAAGACCATGGCTGTGGGGCTGAGCTACTATTAAAGACCTCCCCCCCCTTCCCAATGAGAAAGCTTTTTTTCTTCTGGGTGCTTGCCTCAGATGTCTGACTTTCACTGTACAGGTCGCTGTGTGTGCAGAGCTTTTCCACTGATGTTCATATTCAAGCTGGCATATCACAGTAAAACGCAAACCAATCACTCTTGCAATATGCAAATACATATAAATTAATATAAATTATACAACAACTGTGATTTGACACTTCCAGCTAATGTACACCAAACAGACTTTTCAGTGAAGTTGAATTTGTGTGAGGGTGTGTTCATATATGCGTTTTCATAGATTGAGGAACTCTCAGTGGAGAAAGAAATAGATGTGCTTCTAAAACTTTTTAGCACTTTGTTATGGGAGAAAAACACATTAGATGAAATAATATTCAAAGTATTTTTATGTTTTAAAATGTGTGTTGACCTGAACTAAAATATGGTTGATCTTTTTTGCTTTAAGCCTCCTGTGAAGCCTTCTGCTGCTGCTGCAGGAAGCACAAGGAAGAAAGACACAAGCTCCAGCAGTGAAGAGTCTGACTCTGAGGAGGAGGAGCCAGTCAAAGCTCCTGCAGCCAGTAAGCTTATGCCCTCATAACTTTTACATTGTGTGCTGCACTGCCATTCACACTGAAGCAAAATTAAGCCAGTAATGTCGATCTGAGGTAGCTTTATGTATTATGTAATTTCTTTACCTCTGAATAATAGAACCCAAAGCTGCCGCGGTCTCAGCAGCCAAGGTTGCCATCGCTGCTAAAGCTGCAGCTCCAGAAAAAAAGCAGCAGAGCAGCAGCAGTGAGGACAGTTCATCTGATTCTGAAGATGAAGCACCAGCCAAGGTGCGCTTAAGATTGATCTTCCCTGAATATTACTAGCCCTTCCTGGTTTGTCTTTATTCTGGATGTTGGAATAATACAGGATATAACGTTCAGAAGCACAGAAAAAGCTGAATAACAGAGGGATTTTATTTTAGCATCTTAATGAACAAAGCAGACCTTCACTACTCACTTCCTGTATCCTAACAGACTCCAGTCAAATCAGCTCAGGTGAAGAGTTCTGCTGCAGCACCGCCTGCTGCTGCTGCTGAATCAAGCAGTGAAGACTCTTCATCTGAAGACGAGGCCCCTCCAAGCAAAAAGCCCAAAACAGGTGTGTTGAGTCACATTGTGTTGTTTTTTCCTCCATTGTAGCCTTTATGATACCACCAGACTACACAACAGCCAAATAACAGCCGGATCCCACAGACTCAGGACAACACTGAGCATCAGGGATGGAGGTCAATAGTTGTACATCATGTTGGAAGGCAGCAAATGAAATGACTGGTCAGCATTTTATGACAAAGTCTAGCATGTCAAAAGTTTCTTCTTTTCAGTTTTTTGCATATTGCGAGGCTCTGAACAAAGGTTGGATTGCACTATAAAGAGTTCAGGAATATAGAGGAATCAGCAAAAACTGCAGCTTTTCTTTGTATTGTTTTCAAAAGTAAGATTGAAGCTTTCTAGTGTCTCCAGGAGGTGGGGATGATGATGATGATGATGATGTTTGAAGCATTGACATACAGTATGTTGTTCCCTCCTTACCAACTCTGCTCATTATTCCCCATCTATAGTCCTGAGTTATCAGTGTGTGGTGCGTCCTCCTGTCTGGTGACAAAGATTTGTCTAAAGCAGACAATCTGAAATTATTAAAAGTATTCTTATAATAATTAGATGAAGGCGTAGCATGGAGGTATTGGTGCTTATGGTCATGATGCTGATCAGCTGCCTCCATGTTTGTAGGAGCGTACAGTGCTGTCCCACCTCCCGTTACAGCCCAGAAACCCGCAGCTGTACCAGCAGCCAGCAAGGCCAAGGACAGCGACTCCTCAGACAGCAGCGATGAGGAAGAGGAGAAGAAGGTGGCTGGTAAGAAAATGCCACTTTTTGCAGCTTTAAGTGTTTTTTTAATTAGCATGTCTTAACAGTGTTGCATCTCTCAAAGCTAAACCTGCACTGGTAAAGTCCACTGCAGCCAAACCCAGCACACCCAAACCTGCTGCAAAGAAGCAGGACTCCAGCTCTGACAGCTCAGGTAACAATCAGCAATCCAGCCACAGTCATCGTGTGACCACCACGATCTGATGCTGGATATTGATATAAACAAATTCTTTGTGCACGCATCTATTTAGATTCAAGCTCGGATGAAGAGGAAAAGAAACCGGCAGCCAAAGTGACACCAGCTAAAAGAGCCCCCGCCAAACCTGCTCCAGCCAAGGCAGCAGCAGCTAAAGCCACAACTGCTAAGAAAGAGTCTTCCTCCTCCTCAGAGGATTCTACTTCAGAGGAGGAGGAGGAGGCAGCAAAGAAACCCATACCCAAAATTCCACCTGCGAAAACACCACCAGCTAAAGCTCCACCTGCAAAAACACCACCAGCTAAAAAAGATGAATCCTCAAGCTCAGGTAAGAGATCATAGATGAATATATAAGCTCAGTATAAATATCTTAATATGTACATTTTGTGTCATACATTTAATTTGACGCATTCATTTATATTCGCACAACTATCTGCTTGTTTGTCAACATGTGCAACGATTTTTCTTTGGTTATGTTTCTCAGATTCAGACAGCAGTTCTGAAGATGAGGCTCCAGCAAAACCTGCTGTTAAACCTGCAGCCCCCCCAAAGCCGGCTGCTGTTTCCACACCCAAACCTGCAGCCAAGACCGCAGAGAGCAGCTCAGAGGACTCNAAGCCGGCTGCTGTTTCCACACCCAAACCTGCAGCCAAGACCGCAGAGAGCAGCTCAGAGGACTCATCTTCTGAGGATGAGGAGGAACCAGCCAAGGCAAAGCCAGTCACAGCTAAACCAGCAGCCTCAAAGCCCCCCACCCCTGCTGCTAAACTTCCTGCAGCAGCAGCAGCAGCAGCACAGAGCAGCTCTGACTCTTCCTCTGAGGATGAGGAAGAACCAGTGAAAGCCAAGCCAACACCTGCTAAAGCAGCAACTCTAGCCTCAAAGCCCGCTACCCCTGCCACAAAGCCTGCTGCAGAAAGCAGCTCTGACTCTGACTCTGCCTCTGAGGATGAGGAACCAGCTGCAGCAAAGCCTGCAACTCCTGCAACAAAGCCTGCAACTCCTGCAGCAAAGCCTGCTGCAGAGAGCAGCTCTGATTCTGATTCCTCCTCTGAGGATGAGGAACCAGCTAAGNAGCAAAGCCTGCTGCAGAGAGCAGCTCTGATTCTGATTCCTCCTCTGAGGATGAGGAACCAGCTAAGGCTAAGCCAGCTACAGCAAAGCCTGCAACTCCTGCAGCAAAATCTGCTACCCCTACAGCAAAGCCTGCTGCAGCAAAGCCTGCAACTTCTGCAACAAAGCCTGCAACTCCTGCAGCAAAGCCTGCTGCAGAGAGCAGCTCTGATTCTGATTCCTCCTCTGAGGATGAGGAACCAGCTAAACCAGCTGCAGCTAAGCCAGTTGCAGCAAACCCTGCAACTCCTGCAGCAAAGCCCGTTACCCCTACAGCAAAGCCTGCTGCAGAAAGCAGTTCTGACTCTGACTCTTCCTCTGAGGATGAGGAAGAACCAGTGAAAGCCAAACCGACAGCATCTATGCCAGCTACCCCAGCCTCAAAACCTGCTACCTCTGCAGCAAAGCCTGCAGCAGAAAGCAGTTCTGAGAGTGACAGCTCTGATTCTGAGAATGAGGCTTCTGCTACGAAGCCTGCAGTCAAGAAACAAGCAATAATAGCTGCCAAGTGCCCCGCACCCGTTGTTGCCTTCACCAAGGCTCCTGCAGACTCCAGCCATGCTGCTTCTGACAGCTCCAGTGAGGACAGCTCCAGTGATGAGGAGGAGGCCAAAAAGGTGACATCAACACCCACAGCCACCAAGGCAGCTTCAGCTCCCAAAAAGAAGGCAGATGAGAGCAGTTCTGACTCCTCAGATAGCTCTGATTCTGAGACGGAGACCAAGACCACTCCAGCTAAGTCTGCAGTTGTCAACGGAAAGGCAGCTACACCTAAAGCAGCTACACCTAAAGCAGCCACCCCAGCAGCCAAGACTCCAGCCAAACCGGCAGAGTCTTCATCCAGTGACAGTAGCTCTGAAGAGGAGGAGGAGGAGGAGGAGGCCAGCAAACCTCCAGTGAAACCTGCAACCCCAGCGGCAACAAGCAAGACCCCCCCAGCGGCTAAAGAGAGCAGCAGCTCCTCAGACAGTTCGTCAGACGAGGATGAAGAACAAAGAAGAGCAGCCACAGCCCCCACCACCCCCACGACAAACGGTAACCATAAGGCAGTTATTAAACACGATGTGGCCTTTTAAAGGGGAATTGTAATGTAGTTATGAGAAACCAGCAGGCGGGCTCTTTCAGAAGCGGTGTTACTAAAAAGGTCATGCTCGCTGCTCCTTTTCTCTCCTTAAATGTGCCGTAATTTTTCTACATCTTAGGTTTATGGACACTTAGCGGTGCTCACTGGTACACTAAATTATTCTGAAATGCAAATGGTACTAACTCGGGTCTGTTTTTCTCTTGATTAATACAGGTACTAATAAGAGGGAAAAAGATGAGTCATCTGAAAATGAAGAAGCCAAGACTCCCAAAACCAAGAAAGTAGCGACCACGCCACAGACTTTCCCCAAAGCCAGTAAGAAGGTAAGAGCTGTGAGACTTTGGCTGCATTCGACAGACCTCAGAACGCAGATTTTTCCAACTTCTTACTTGGAAAAATACGTTGGAACGGCACTTGAAGTCAGAGCTCCGGCTGGGAAACCCGGACAAAATTATCTACCCCGACTTACCAAATATGATGTCACTCAACATGGCAGCGTCCATGGAAGCGAGCTTTGTGAATGGAAATGATCAGCTGAAAGGCAAATAAAGTATTTCTTCTTGCATGAAATTGAAAGAAAAGGGTCAGAATGTATCGCCAAGTTAACTATCTAGTTTGTATAATAACTGTTTGCAGTTATTATACATTGATACATTAAGTGTAAACAATTTCAGAATATTATTTCTCTGCACAAAGTTTAATACCCACAGTGATTAATATCATTGTAAAACAACACAACC
>VXCM01000339.1:0-81191 GCA_014773175.1 Lucifuga dentata
AACAGTAGCATGAAAGAAAATAAAATAAAATTAATTATGCTTATCTTATCTACTCTGGTTACACATATAAGCACAATAAAAAGCTCAGAGTGAATGTATGTCTCCACCGGGGAATATAGTCCCAAAAGAAGACCTGCGTTNAAAAAGCTCAGAGTGAATGTATGTCTCCACCGGGGAATATAGTCCCAAAAGAAGACCTGCGTTTATGGACAAATTTAAAGGACTGTGATTTCATAATTTTGCATAACTATTAGCAGGCGAAACATCAATTTTTAAGTTGGGTGTATTGCTTGAATATTTGATTTTGAAAGATTAAGAGGTTTTGCAAAATATCAGGAAAGCTGAAATATGGTTTTATCCTTTGGAAAATGATTGTTAGTAAGCTTATGTGTATGAAAATTGAATATATTAGGCTCAAACATGCAAAATGAGTGGTATGGTCCTTTAAGTCCTTTTATTAAAATAATTCCTTTGCCTTTTTTCTTTAGTGCAGCACAGTGGTGGTTAGCACTGTTGCTAACCGCCACTGTCATGTGTTCAAATCCCATGCTAGCCTCTGTCATTTCTATGCACACAACAAAGTGTGAGATCAATAAAAAGACATTATTTTAACAAGACAAATTTTGCTCAGCTGGCAGAGGTATGGCCTCTACTATGCTTTGATTCTTGTACACATGGTATAATTACAAAGAAAAATACATGCAATAATGCCTTCAGCAGTTTGCTAATTTTAGGTGTTAGGTGTCCATTATCGTCTTTATTTGTACCAAAGCCTGGTTTCTCTCTGGTTAAACTGTTACAGATCATATTATGGCATTTTCAGCATATGAATGATTTAAAGCATCATGGTGATAATTGTCTTCACCAGTCACAGACCTAAATCTGTGTCCTTGAAATGTACACGCATGGGTAGATGTTCTCCCCATCTGTCACAGATGGTTTGATGAAGGATCCTGTTTGCAGATCAAAATCCACTTGATGACTGTCAGGTTCCACCACCCCGTCCTCCATCCCAGCCCCACCCCTGCTCACTTCACCCTCTCTCATCCTCCCTCATATTCCTGACTTGAGTGATGGCATTTGTGATTTCTAATGACAGTCGGAACAAATCTACGGTAATGAGGTCACATTGGGGTTGCTTTTTTTCTCTCTCTCTCTCTTTCTCTGAAATCACCCTTCACAGCTCCACACAATCAACCTGTTTCTCACATTCAGGATGGGTCCTGGTCCGAGCTCCAGTGAACCAGCATGAAACAGATCAATTCCTTGCTGAAAGACCTCCCTGCAGCCAGAATGGACACCCTGTCTTTCTGAGCATGTCTGTGTTTTTCAGTATCCAGGGCTTATTATCTCCTAAGTTCACTGGAGCTCATATCCTGGTCTCATGTTCATGCTGCCTGCTATTTGAAATGCTGCCTTATGCTGGCTTTAGCATCGTTATTGATTTATTCAGATTTTCTACTGTGTATCGCAGAGTTTGAAGATGTCGCATATTTGATAATGCATTTATCTGCAACAGAAGAGGTATGTATGGATGCTTGCATGAGCAATCACATCCACGTAATGATGTGTGTTTCCAGTCCACACTGGCTTGAGCAGGATGTCTGCACCAACACATCATTACAATTCGTTCAAGCCATTAGCTCGCCGAGTGTGAACTGTGGATGAAAAGCACAACAGCGTGTCTATGTAGAGTGTGTGTAGTTGTGAATATGTATGTGCATTTGTGGGTGTATAGTCTGTGTGTGTGTGTGCGTGTGCTCAGTGATGTGGTTAGTAATGTGGAGACCTGCAGGAGATGGTCCGTGGAGAGAGCCTGCAGGATAATTACTGCCACAGTGACAGGTAGGGCTGCCTCTGTCAGAGTTCCCTCAGTGGGGAAGCAGTGGAGGAGAGAGAGAGTGTGTGAGTGAGTGTGTGTGCATGCATACATCTGTGTGTTTGCGTGTAGGCAGCGCTGTGTGTCAGCTTTGCCATCCTTTCCTCCAATAAGCATTTCCCCAAGTAGGCTCCCTTCAGATGGTGGCAGCCTTCCAGATGTTTTCATCTTGTATCTCACACACACACATACACATACATACCTAGGGACAAAAATGAAGCATCTTTTACAGAGAGCAGGAATCTTTAATCATTTAGATATAAATCTGAGCCAAGGAAAGACCTCTGAGTAATGTTTTTCTGCTTTAGAGCATCATGTAGTATCAGATACTGAGCACATTTCAATTAGAATGTGCCAAAAACATGACAGACAGGAATCTGGATCTGGTTTAAGCTGCAGAGCTGGAATCTAACTACCTACATTTGCTCTAGTGCTCTAATTAAGTATAGTTTAAAAGGACCAAACTGGTGATTTTGCATGTTTGAACCCAAAAAATTCTACCCACACACGTTACTGCCAACCATTTTCCAAAACAAAATTGTGTTTTAGTTTTTGCAATATTTTCCCAAATCTCTTAATCTTTCACAACCAAATGTTAAGGTGATACACGCACCTTAAAATTCAGTGTTTTGCCTGCTTACGCGATGAAGGCACGGTCATTTTAATTTCTCATTTTTACTTCACTACTTTACACCACTGGGAAATAGATCAGAGAATTTAGTGCTCTAGAATTTACTCGAATTTACTCTAGAATTTACTCTAGAATTTTCTCGAATTTACTCTAGAATTTACTCGAATTTACTCTAGAATTTTCTCTAATTTACTCTAGGATCAGGGGTGCTTCATTAGTGATGCATTAACATGAAGCAGGTTTATGCTAATGCACATCAGTTTACTGTCATTCTTCACCAGGAGTATTTATCTTTGCTTAAGTTGCACTTTAATGCAAGACTTTTACTAGTAATTGATTATTTTTCCATTGTACCATTAGTACTTTTACTAAATAAAGGATCTGAGTACTTCTTAAACCACTTGTAAATTGCAGTGAGACTTTACTGGTTGGGTTTCCTCAATAAATGGTGTTTATCTCAGAAACATGGTGATTCCTCTGTTCTGCTCACAGCAAGAAGCAGCTTGTGTTATTAGAAAAGGTCACCCAAAGGCCCAGCAGCGTAGCTCTGTAGCACAGTACATTTCTGATGACCATCATTGAGATGTGCATTGTTTACCTCATCACATGGCGTACGCCAATATAATCCGCAAACCTATCCATTCTTTCGGAGTGATTGTCACATGTGATTTATGTCGCATATGTCACACATCTGCAGATTGTCATCTCTGAAAAACGAGCATAAACGATGTAAACGCGTCCCGGTGAGAATGCAGAGTGACATCCACGGGGTTTCTTCCACATCTGGAGGCGCCCGCCATCCAAGTCATTTGCCGGTGCTGCTTCTGTTCCCTCTATCTCCTGCAGTCCGTGAAGAATTGGTGTCAGCACCTATCAAAGGGAAAATGCCTATTCTACACAGAGTGTCAGAGCAGCCACAATCTATTAATCAACCAGGCGGCAAAGAAACAGATATCGTGTGTGTGTGTGGTTGTGTGCGTGAGTGCATTTGCATCCGCACATGCGCCTGTGTGCAGAATAGGCAAAGACTCATCCAGGTATATTATTCAGCCATCTTTGAAAAGGTTCTCTAATAAGAGAGGATGTAATTATAAATGTGTCGTGGATTTTGTTTGAGAGGGGACGGTGCGTTTGATATCAGAAGCCATGACAGGGTCTGATTGCACGACTACAGCCATTAGAGGAGCTGAATCAAGCAGCGGATTTGATCTTCTATCCTCGTCCTCCACCGCGTCAGTCTTTTTACGTTTGAACGCCGCCTCTACTGTGTTAACCTGAAAACAGTCACGCCATTTCGGCTTCTTAAAGGAAACATTTGGCTTCTGTGACGTGGTATTTCACAGATATTTTCATTGAGCAGCAGTTTGTGATATGTTGATTTAGGCTGAATAGCAGCAGTTACTTTGTTGCGTGGCAGTGTTGGCTTATCCACAGGAAGCGATCGATTAGGGAGAATAAACACTAAGCCCGCCAGGCCCCCTGCTATGAACAGCATGATCCTACCATGTGACAGACATGCTGGTGTATGATTGGCACTGCTGATTGGACATTAGAGCTAAATTAATGATGTCATAGGTATGCTGGCGGAGGAGGACAATGAAAATGGCTTCTTTTTTCTATTCAGTAGAATTCTTTGTTGATGCTCTTCTTTATGATCCTCTCTCACTATGGGTTCCTGTGCCCATCCTTGATTGTGATGGGCATGGCCGTACCCACCATTGAGGTCACCGAGGTCCGGACCTCTGTATTTTTTCCTAGGTGTATAATAAAAGTCCTGAAATAGTCGCCTAAAATAGCTTCACTTTGGTGCAGCAAAGTTATTGTATCATGGCAAAATGACCGACTTGCTCATCGCCGTCATTGCGTGCGTGCGTGCGTGCGTGCGTGGTGCAGTGCATTATCTTGTTTGTTACTACAATATCTTTGCTCCACACACACGGAGGTTCCTTAGTAAAGCCTACCCTGGATTTTGACCTGCAAATTTAGATTTTTAAAGAAACCGGCATATAAACCGACCCTCTGATGTTGTTCCATCTGTTTATTTGTTTAGCAAATTACCTGTTTTTCTGAGAATTGTCATAGTATTCCTGTGATTTTCCGAAANGTTTATTTGTTTAGCAAATTACCTGTTTTTCTGAGAATTGTCATAGTATTCCTGTGATTTTCCGAAAATAATCTACGTACCGGTAAACAGCTGATTACCATAAGTAACATTAGCTAACTTTAAGTGTTCCGGACTCCTCTTCCTCGTCTGAATCCCATTGATGAAGGTAAGGAAAGCTTTATAAATAATTATCACGGCGCTTATTTAGCTTATTTAACTGTGTAATTATGGTGATTTTTTTTTAAGAATCTCACCCGTTACGTGTTTTCAGTAATTATCCTGTACCTGAGTCAAAGCGGGCCTGTCTATGTGCTGGGACATTCCGGAGTTTTGGAATTCCCTCAGTCGACGCCCTGATGTTGTTCCATCAATTTATATGTTTAACAAATTACCTGTTTTTCTGGGTATTGTCATAGTATTCCTGTGATTTTCTGAAAATACTCCACGTACANCAAATTACCTGTTTTTCTGGGTATTGTCATAGTATTCCTGTGATTTTCTGAAAATACTCCACGTACAAGTAAACATGATATTTATTTCAGCAGCTGATTACCGTAACTGATGATCGGCTTATTGGCTAACCCTAACCCCCAAAATGTGCTGAATAAGATGTTTAGTTAGTAAATACATCATTCTAAGGTATGATTTAAACTATTTTCCATGGGTAGTTGTAATGGGTAGTATTTCTACCCCTGGAAATTTCGTTCTCTGGGATCTAATTGAATTACTTTTCTTTACGTTCTTTACAGTGGAACCTAAAGGCTCAATTTAACAACACAAACACCTAGCATCATTATAGTGTAATATAGTATTATTGTAAACACACATTTTGCTTGTGTTTATGCACTGTTTGAGACACATTTCTATAATCAAGTCCAAAATGATGCAAACTCAAACACAAAGATGAAATAAAGAAGGTGTATATAATTTTACTAAATTATTTTAATACACTTTTGCAGGAGAGACACGTGAGAAGTCACAGAGAAAGGGACAGGCAGTGAATACAGAGAGTGAGAGAGGACAAAGAGTTGAAGACAGAGAAATGAAAGAATGATTGTAATGCTAAGGACAGAGAGACAAGAGGACATGAGACAGGGAACAGGTTATGAAAAGCAGAGACAGCTCGTTTATACTACTGACTGACATGGTTTTAAAGCTACTGTTATTAAATTTTTATCTCTCCAAACATCTTAAAATGCACGTATTTAGATCAGGGAAATCACAATTTTTTCGGGGGGGAGGGGGGCATGCCCCCGAACCCCCTAGCAGGCTCAGTTTTTGGACCTCTGTATTTCTAAAACCCTGCGTACGGCTCTGGTGATAGGTTAATATTAGTACATAATAATGTCATTGTATGAAGGCATTAGGTGCATAAAGGCACAATCCGCTCTTTTATTCTCCTGCAGCTCAATTGCACCTTGTCCCGGTTTCATTCATAGGTTTCCTCAAGCATGCAGGTCTGATTTCGGTGACTTGATTTATATAAGACAAGAAGAAGAATAACAATTGTTATGCACGGATGAAAGAGTAGGATTCTGCGACTGTGTGAGGAAAATACATGTGTATGTATCAAGTTATTCACATGATGTTTATTCTGAGCATAAAAATCAGGGCTTATGTGAAAGTCATTTTTTATTAGTGCAAAATCATATATGTTGTGTGTGAATATCCTTTATGTAATGAATTTCACAGGAGCTATAAGCCTAAAGAAAGTGAAAAAAATGAAGAAATAAGCCTTATAAAAGCAACAACAATATCAGTAAGCTGATTTACATTTTGATATGCATCAGAGTGCAGAATTCACATCTAAAGTCACACACATGTTATATATCATGTATGTAATGAATATGTCTCCTCTCTGACATGGCAGATGGAAGTCAGCGCCATGGTTCTTCACAGAGCCATGGAGGAATATTATTGCTTTTGTTTTCACTTCCCACTGAGGATTTTGACTGAAAAAAAAAAAGGGTTAAAATGTATCTGATCTATCCAGAGGATCAGGTGCATCCCTCTCTCTTTCTCCCTCTACCTCCTTCTCCTTCACCCTCCTCTCTGATAGGTACAGACAGCCATCATATGTGCAAGAGGAAAGTGATGGGCGGAATGGCAGCTTTAATATTGGAGCGATTGCCTGCTGATAAGGCTAACGGCTGTGGAGAGGCGTGAGCGTCAGCCCTCCTCTGCAATAAACACTTTCATTTTGTTTGGTTTGAGTGATGGATGGAGAGATGGAAGTGGTGAATAGATGACCTGAGGAACAGGGGAGGGAGAGGAGAGATAGATGGAATGGATGTGGATGTTATTCAATATTAAGAGATCAATCAGAGGGTGTTGAAATATGCATTTTGTCAACTATACGCCTCCATTTGTCCAAAGAGGCAACATTACGCTCACGTGACAGCACAGGCTGCTGCACCGTGTCGAAATACAAAATACTTCCAGCCTCTGTGATTTGTCTCCCAGTATTGAATTCATATCGGCTCTAACAATAACAACTCTGGGTCATACATCAGAAAAAAATGAATATATATATTCATGACTTCGAATTCTGATGACTGCTGTCTTTATAATAATCATTTTGGAATGGCTATTCGAAGCTATGATGAGAAGTGCAGAACTGCTGTAGTTTTGCAGCATATGGTAGAGCAAAGCAACATTTTTAATCAAATTACATCTCAACACAAGACAATTTGTGTTTAGTGTGCATGCTGCAAAGCAATTTAAAGGTCAGATAAAACCCAGCTTAAATGTGTTTGTGTGTTTTTTAATGTCTCCATACTTTAGCTCATTAGCACATGTCAAGAAAAGCCAA
The DNA here is from genome assembly GCA_014773175.1 of Lucifuga dentata. Lineage (NCBI taxonomy): Eukaryota > Metazoa > Chordata > Actinopteri > Ophidiiformes > Bythitidae > Lucifuga > Lucifuga dentata. The sequence continues at coordinate 7,427 of VXCM01000339.1, forward strand.
GAACGTCCTAAATCATTCCTTCGATTGCTGATTGAAATGGCCTTTCCTTCTTCTTCTTCTTCTTCTTCTTCTTCTGCAAGTTCTTGATGAGGTTTTAAACCATTCTACTCTTTTAAAAAAAAAATTCTATTCCAGAATTTTCTATGTTAACAAAGACACAGCGATCAGTTGAATCAAAGCATAGTTTGCCATTGTTGATGGTTGTATTTTGCTTTAAATGCTATATTTAATTGAAGATCTCTCACATCAAACTCATTATTGGATACGACTAAAGCTTAAATGAAATATTGAGTTTTGCCTGCTGCATTATGAAAACTGTTGCATGTGTCTGTGAAATTTCAATCAAACACGATCACGTGAAAAAAAAAACACATTTACTGCACTTTTCGACAACTCAGCATCATCTGATTTGACTTAACGTCACTCGGAAGCTAAAATGATAAAATGAGCAGCAGGATCAGATCTCGATATTGGAGATCAGACTAGATAGACTCAGACGGTACCTATTAAAATGGCTGGAGAAGCCTTTCTAAAATGAGACCTGACATCTCTTTTCCACAGTCTGTCAGGAGTATTTGGTAGATAATTTGAAGTTTACACAATCTGTGTGTGTGTGTGTGTGTGTGTGAATAAAAGAGGAAGAGAGTGAGCTCCAGTGGGAGGTTAATATAAAGGGTGACCAAAGAGAGATGCTGTGGGCTGTTATCTGTACAGTCAGTGACAGAACAAGTAATCCATTGGTTATATTCTCACCGCAGCCCAGATCCATCCAGTTGCTAGCTAATGAGGACGGCAAGTACACCGTATTTACATTTAAAGTGGCTGTTGTGGGACTGTCCTCTCCCTCAGGTTGAATGGAGAGTCCTCAGCTTTGATTCACAAGTAAATACTGCCCTTCAGGCTTCTTTGGTTTCACCATAAGATAGCTAATGTCAGCTTGTCAGTCAAAACAAGCCACAGCCAATGACGTGTGTCTGTGTGCATGCATGCATGTGTTGATTCCAGGCTAATCTTTCATAGTTTGACTCATGATGTGTTGTGACCCCAGAGGGGTCCTCATTAGGACCAAAACGTTGTGTGACCTTTTAGCAGCTTCACTCCCCCTCCTCTCTCATCCTTACCCAGCTGGGCCCAATTACTTTGNCCCCCCTCCTAAAAAAGCACCAGGACCAAGCAGGTACCATTTATAAAGTGACAATATGGCTGTGACTAAATACAGGGGTGGCAACATAAAAATGAAAATTGGAAGTTTGCAGACTTCTCTCACATTTGGAAGTGATGGTGGTATACGTGTCTCATTTTTCCCCCTCCTAAGTCTACTTCTCTTATGTGACATTCTAATTTAGCTGTTGAAGAGCCTTTGAATATATATATTTGACCTTTCTAGCTCTCTCGTAGCCTCCTTTATCGTCCTGGCTGACACCTAAAATACAAGATGTCCCCTTTGCTGCCATATTGACGATATGATCGGATGATCGATGCTCGCAGGATTCTTAATAACGTGAAAGAGAAAAGGGGAGAGAGCAAGAGAGAGAAAAAGAGACAGAGAGGGGAGATGGATGATTATCCTAAAAGTAGCGTGCTTAATTAGATGGAATGCTGCATACATTGTGGACTGAGTGAAATCATTGGGATAGATTAAAATACTAATTAAACAGGCTCTTGCCAAATTTGGAGTGTGAGGTAGGGTTCAGCTCTTCATGGTCATTTGCATAGCCTTCATCTGGGGAAATGGGATTTAAAGGACCTGCTCTCTTTCTAACTCTCACTTTTTTCTTTTCCCATTACCATCACATTCACATGCTAACAAACTCAATTAAAATTACGCTCCATTTTTTTCCTTTCACTCCATAATTTGGCATAATCTATTAAAACCTCTTTGATTTTGTTTTTTAATATAGATGTTTCCATCAAAGTGAGGAAGAGGCGGGAAAAAAGCCAGCAAAATGTGTGATCTTGAATGATGGATATTTAACATCATCTCACTTTGGTTTGATTTGCATGAGAATATCGTTCATGAACAAAGCTTTGGAAATAGCATGCCATATTTGATTAGATCAATAGATAGAAGGATCAGACTGAGGTTGTGTATTAATTACTGCAGGAACAAAGGCAGGAGCTGATGTTATTGAATGCGTTTAATCCACAAGCACTTCATCTGCTTTCTGAATATATTTCCCTGATCACACAGCGTCCTATGAACAGTTGTCCTACCCTGATGGAAGATTGTATTGCTTGTGTTCTTGATTACTATTTGTGCATGTAGGCTTGACATCTGACTCACTCTGTAACACTCCCTGCATCATTCTCACTTTCACTGACCACTTGTTCCGTACGGCACCTCAGGAAGTGAAAAATCTGCAACTTTGTCATCTGTTGCTCATACTCGCACCTCCTCTGCTTTTTGTCTCCCATTACAGTTCAACAGAAGCAGCAGCTGGAGAAGGAGACAGGCCTGAAGATACTGGAGGCAGGAGTCAGCGATGTAAGTCGTACTCGCTAAAAATATCTGTTGGATGAACCATTGTGTGCGTATGTGTGAAACGGCTCTCGGGACAGGAATCGCTCATTGATATCTACTTGCCTTGGCATCCGTGTTGCACCTGCAGCCTCAGTTGGGCAGCCAAACACTAATCTCCAGCAGAAATGAATTCCAAATGTATATCCTTTTAAGCATTCTGCTTTGATTACCGTCCCCCATATTAATTTCCTTTAGGTTTTCAAGTGCTGTTGGCCATGGCAATAAAACACAACAAGACAAAAGATCCATGCATTTCGTGAAATGTAAAGTGTTGATCATAGCTGCGGACTAACAATGAGCAGATTATCTGGAGTGCTGTCACTGTGTATGGAGGCCTAATGCTCCTCTGACATATTCATTGGAAAAAATTAAGAGGAGAATAGGAGGACACTTCTGATCATCCAGATGAAAGCAGACTAAATGTGTATTCATTCAACACTGATAAATATTCATATGTATCAGAGGTAGGGATCTAATCAAGCACCCATTGATGCGTCATAGTCCTCCACACTCGCCTGGTAAATGAGTTTCTCTATGGAAATGAGACAGACAGCCTTAGACCCCTGAGCTGCCCTGATCAAGAGGCATGCTGGGAGCTAAATGGATGTGGCCTGTGCATCGCAGGACAGTTGCTGTTGGCAACAACCATCACACACTGTATAGACCAGATCATTTTCCCGGGGTAGTCTCTTCTGTGCTGTCTCCCTTTTGGTGTCGCCGCTTTTCTTTGCCCATCTGCCTCCCACTTATATCTTTTTTAGCACCACATATTCTCTCGTCTTATTTCGCATTGTGTCTTTATCACGTTCTTCTCAATTATCACTGATTCACATTTTTTTTTTTTTTTTCNTTTTTTTTTTTTTTTTTCATGGTGATTTTTGTCCTTCTCTTTGTTTGCCTCTCTTTGCCTCCTTTATCTTCTTTTATTCCCACTCAGAGTGATTCCTGCGCTTAGCCAGCACTGGTACAGGGCTGTGTTTGTCATATTGGGCCTATTTGTAGATAATTAGCTGCAATAATAGCCTCTCTGCAGGAGCCAGGGTGAGGGAGGGATAGATGGAAGGAGGGAGGGAAAGAAGGAAGAATCTGTCTTCCACCTCATGGGGAGAAAATCTGCGCCAGACTGTGTTTGTAGAAATACATGTTAAAGAAGCTCGGTATTTACTGTACTACAAATAAAGAGCTGGCAAAGTATAAGCCCTGAAAACTAGCAACAGCATGCAACAGCTCTAATGTGGATATTTTGATCTCAACAGTTTGTATGAAAGAGGAGGAGAGTTAAAAGTTATGGAAAATAGTAGCTTTTGACATGAGAAGCTGTTGAGTGGGCTCTTGAAATGCATTAGTTTAAAAGGTGTTAAACTAAAAGGGTGCAGTCTGATTTCACACAGTAAAATCAGCCACGGTTATGAGTAAAATTGAGCTTTACTGTTCACATTATTGGCAAAAATGGAATTATGCTTGATTAAACTCCCCGGGGATACATAAGACGGGATGTGGAGGCACAAAATAAGCTGAACACAGTGCTACACAATTCGTCAGCGTGTATGGTGTCATTAAGTCTTATCGCTGCCCGTCCACCCCCTTCCATTTTTATTTAAGAGGTGACAAATGACAAAACAGCTTAAGAAGATGTCCAGATAGAGCAAACGTCAATAGCAGTAGATGTGGATGAAGATAAGCAAATGTCAAAGTGGGAGGAAGGAGACATCAATCAATAGGCCTGGTAATATCTAACCCATTATAGAACCCAGAACCCAGCTTCCTGCGTTTCTTAAGTATCACTTCTAAGTATCTTTTGAATATTGTTGTTAATAACAGCCACGTCCCTGTGGGCAGCGGCACTCGAAAGGCAAATGGAGGTCTTCTCACAGCAATTCATGTGTGAAAAACTCTGAGGGGTAAGAAGGAGGGTGGGAACGAGCCGGAGAAGGAAACAAGGTGGTTGACGTCGCCTCTTTCATACAGAGGGAATAGATAATTATCCAACACTTAGTACTTTTATTGTGGAAAATAAGCCCTGGCAGATAGTATCACATTTTGATTCCCCCCCTTTCTATCTCCACACATCTTCATCCCTGCAGGAGGGGTGTCGTACCCCCACAACTGGAGACAGCGACCAGGCAGCAGGCAAAGGTTTGTGTTAGCTGGCAACCATAGACAGTGTGGCTGGTACCAGTGGGGAGCATGGAGAGGAGACTTGAGAGAATAGAGGGAGACATTTTTGAAAGGGAGGGGCATGTCAGTCAGATGGTTGTTTTTTTTTTTTTTTTTNTTTTTTTTTTTTTTTTGTTTTTTGTTTTGCAAGAGAGTGCTATGGGGTGTAAACCTGACAGACATCATGTGAAGCCAAAGAATAGAAATATAACAAACCATACTCTCAGAAATAGCAGCTCGTCCACATGCTCATGACCTTTGAATATGACGTTATGGTTGTGAGATAATATTGTCATCATTTTAATTTAAGGTTTAATATTCTTGTGAAAATATCCTTGCTCTAATTACCGTCTTATTGACCAAAAGTCTGACCTGTTAATAAAGATATTCATATTGACCTGCTGCTCTAAGATTTCTTCTTGAATGAAGATTAAGGGGGGAATTCATAAAACAGCAACAGACTTACTGTATCGATAAGTGCAAATATCATGATGTAACAATGTTCCCTCATTCATAAACACATTACCAGCAACTTTTGACGTTTATCTTGAAAGAAGCGTTACTATGGTACTTCCTTATTTATGTCAGACTTAACCCTAACCCTAGCCTCCCCCCTAAATGTTAAAGGACCATACCATCCATTTTGCATGTTTGAGCCTAATATATTCAATTTTCATACACATAACATTACTGACAATCATTTCCCAAAGCATATAACTGAAACGGTGAATTAAATTTTTTTTTCCTATCTTCCAGACATTGGTTTCTGTTCATTCTGGTACACTATTAAAATCAACTTGTTGATACTTGAAACATTCTTGGGATAGGTAATCCATCACCATGAACAACACGTGTATTCAGGTTTGTTTTAGAAGTTATGTAATTTTAGCATTTAAGCACAATAAAACATGTGGAGTGAATGTATGTCTCCACCAGGGAATATAGTCCCAAAAGAAGACCTGCATTTTGCGAAAAATTTTAGTGACTATGACTTCATAATTTTGCATAACTATTAGCAGCTGAAACATCAATTTTTTAAGTGGGTATATCACTTGAATATTTGATTTTTAAAGATTAACAGATTTTGCAAAATACCAGGAAAGCTGAAATACAGTTTTATCCCTTGGGAAATGATTGTCAGTAACATAACATGTATGAAAATTGAATAAATTAGGCTCAAACATGCAGAATGGGTGGTATGGTCCTTTAAAAATAGAACGTACATAACTTTAAATTTTGTATGCTTTTTGATCTACAAATTGCACTCAATCCAGCCAGAAGCTCAGGCTCTACATCACTGTTTTACTTGATCAGAGTGCAAAATACTCTCCAATATACTTTCCTGGTAAATTAAAAATTGCTTTGAACATTTACCAGGAATATCAAATGACCTATACAAGATTTTAAGCTGCACATCTGTAATGGAACAATTGTAATGTTTTCCCAGTTTGCCATTTCATTCACATAAATATTTCCAAATACATTGCATGATGTGATGCATGGCCACATTTGCCTTCGCAATGAGATGGCCCCCATGTGATAAAGTTGGTAGCTAAATTGAGATTCATTGACATTTTGACAGTGGTCTCATGTTTGAGAAAACTGCATATGTGAAGAGTCGCTCATTAAGCATAGAAATCCCTGAGCTGCATGTCAACTGATTATTCAGCCACTAAATATAAATCATATATGGCAGGCAGGGAGTCGCTGCACTGTGTATGTGCATTTATTTTGTACATGTACTCATGTTTCTACAGTTTCTGTCTTTTAAATATATGAATTCCAACACATAATTGGTGTTACCAGGACTTAAGCATCACATCTCTTTGTTCTTTGCACTGTGTTCCTCAGTGTCTGTTTGTACACGAGATAACATTGCTGCTGCAAAAGCTACGATGCAGAGTTTCATTTGATTTCTGCCTTAGCCACATAATGGAAGTGGATGTACGTGAAATAAACATTCCTTCATAATCTTGTTGCCATGTTGGAGGAGGTGTTGGAGAATGTCACATGTTGTGATAGTAGAAAGCTCACCTTGAGTTTCTAATCAAAGAACAGCGTGCAGAGACATAGGCAAGACTCGTTTCAGAGAAAGGTCACATGTAATGATGACCCCTCAAAGGAAAGCCCTCAAACCTGAAGGCTTTTCTTCCAATATCCTGTCATATAGTTAATGCAAGGACACATCCATTTGAAAATGATTTGATGGGCTACCTCAAAATATTGGGAAAAACACAAAAGTGCCCAAAGGCTTTATATTTGTTTGTATCTGAACAGTTGAATACCTTAATATTCAGAGCTCAGATTTAGTCATTTGCACTGAATTTCAACTTATCAAAAACAAACATGCACATTTAGAATATCTACACCTGTAAGAGCTCATTTAGAAATTTATTTGTTTTATATCAATTTCTATAAATTGTTAAAGTAGTTTATTGACCAAAAGTCTGACCTGTAGTTTATTTTTAAAGTAGTTTGTTGACCAAAAGTCTGACCAGATTTTTTTTTCTGTCATAGATTATAGCTGTATTGATTATTATTATTACTATATTCCTTTATTGTTTCATCTGTTTTTGACAGAGTGATAGTGACATAAAGCAGTGCAATGCATAAGTGTAGAGTATAAGAAGCTATATGCTGATCTGTGGACGTATATAAGATTTTGACCTTATAATATGGATTTTGGATTATCAAATTGGACAGAATTTTTGAATATTTGGAATAGGACACAAATCAAAATGTTGATCATGATAGCTAATAAATTGTCCACTACAACATTTTTACATCAGCTACACACTCGTTATCTTCGTGTAAGCCACCAGAGAGAGACCTCTGTAATAAAATGAGACTCACTATAAAGTGCTGCTTCCTGTAGTATGTATTATTCCTTCTAGGCATTAGTAATTTACATGTATAATATTTATTTTGAATTTGTTTACAAAGTTTGGCAACCAAATTTGCTTTCAGACATTCCCGATCCAATAACTTCTGGTTCAAACACAAACACCTTATCACATGAATATGTATTTCCACATTTTTGATGTTCTGTGAATGGCAATATCAGGAAATATCAGCACGTTCGTTTTCCTTTAATCTAACAAAGCCCAAACATTGTAGCATATACCACTTAATAATAAATACCATATACAACCATCAGAGAATTCAATTCCTCCAAGCAAAAGGGACAAATCATTTCAGCAGTGACTTCAAAGAAAATTTCAATCTAAACAGAATAAATACACACATGCTTAAATAAATAAATAACAGTGATAAGCGTTGTACAAATTGATCTTGTAACGGTATTGGCATATGGTTTACTTCAAAACATTACTTCCATGCTCCTTTTCAATTTTTTTTTTTTTAAAGAATCAGAAGAGGAAAAAAGGATTTTTATGTTAATTTCCAGATCTCTTCTTCTGCTTGGCCCTCAATTGAAAATCTATCCAGTCTCCTTCCGATACAGTAGTAAATGCAAAGAATTAAAAAAAAAAAAAAAANTAAAAAAAAAAAAAAAGCCTCCTATAAAAATTTCAGCAGTGCAGGAAGGCCGATCTGGCTGTTTTAAAAGTGTCTAAAATGCCATTGCTGTGGCAGATCTGGATGTGAAATGTCATATTGGAGCAGCCCCACTGTGCCTGCAGCCCTGAGTAACATTGCCTCTGTGGAGACTCCAGCTGCCTCCCACTGATGAAAGACCGTCCAGCAGCTCCGTTTCTCAGCAACCTTTTACCATCACCTGACCTTTGGACCGTAGAAATGCCTTTGATACCATGCCATGCAGTTTGGTATTTGCCTCTCGCTATATCATGACGTGAGCTCTCCCCCGGGTAAAGGTGGACTTGTCTGTTTTTAATGAGCAGTAGAACGTAAAGTGTTTACTCGCCTGCTTTTTAGTTCTTTTGTATTCTGTTGCCATTGCATATATACTAACACCACGATGGCCTTAGAGTTGTTATGCTACATTAAAGGACAATACTGACAATTTAGCATGTTTGAGCCCAATCTGTTTAACCCACATACACAGTAGCTACTGACAACCATTTTCCAAAATATACCATAGTAATGGTAAATTATAGAATTTTTTTCCTACCTTCCAGACTGCTATTGGTTTCAGTTCATTCCAGTACGCTATAAAAATAAACTTGTGGAGACTTTAAACATGCTTGAGATAAGTAATCCATCACAGCAAACACTATGTCTATTTAGTTTTTTGTTGAAGTAACTTTAACCGATCCAACACGGAGCTGCACGGAAAACAATGTACAGTGTGTCTCCGCCAGGCAATATAGTCCCATGAGAAGACGGATTTTACCAAGAAATTGCCTTCTACAATCATGCAAAAGTGTTAGCAGGTGAAACATTGAATTTTAAAGGTGGGTGCATCACCTAAATATTTAACATATAACAAAAAAATAAAATTTTTATTTTTTGGAAGTTGTCAGTAACATTATGTGTATGCAGGTAATATGTATTGGGCTTAAACATGCAAAATTGATGGTATGGTCCTTTAGAGCAAAAATCCAGATACACTGAAAAAAATGCTACTTTGAATTGACTTAATTTTTCTATGTCAAGTGGTTGCACAAAATAAATTTATTTAGATTTGTCTATGTATTTTTAAGTTGACTAATATATAAGTAATTTTAGTGAAATTAAATTTGTAGTTTTAGCTAAAACAAATTGAGTACATTTCACTTAAATTTCCTTAGTCATTCCAAACAGACCTGTGTTGAGTAAACTTAAACACATTTAGTTAGTTTGGCTCAATATTTTTTGCATAAATGTAGCTCAGTCCAGTGGTGTAATAACTAAATATTAAAATTAAGTGCAGTTTTTTTTTGTTTTTTGTTTTTTGTTTTTTTAAAACCTGCTCACAGACTGACATCATTCTCACCTGGTGCCCAGGCACAACCACAAACTCCACCACTCATTCACTTCCCCAACCCAGATTTCTACTGCCTATCCAAGGACTGAACACCAGCTCACTTCTCTAATCTTTAGGCCACCACTGCCCATTTAACGCAGTTCCATATGCATATGCATGGAAAAACTGATTTGACCCCTTTTAGATGTTACATATAAAATTTAGCCTTATTTAACTGATTTCAACGTGTTAGTTTGTCCTGCTCAATATTTTTGATTAATTGGAATTAATAGAGATGATAATAGAGCTGTGACATTTTTTTTTCTAGTTGCTTTTAATTAAATAAAATTAGAATGTTTGAAGCACTGGGAGATATTCCAACTAATCAAAAATATTGAGCAGAACGAAATAACACATTGAAATCAGTTAAATAAGGATACAGTTTTATATGTAACATCTAAAAGGGGTCAACATCAGTTTTTTTCAGCGTAGAAACTGTTACATTGTTCCTCTGTAAGTCATCATACTGTGAAGTTCAGTGCATTCAAGCAACTCTACTCCTCTCAGTGATTTCTTACATTTCCTAGAATGACTTTCAACAGCAGCTCAGTGGTTATAGCACTTAGATATAGACAGTGAGGTGAGTAAAACTCTCCAAACTGCCAGTAGGTGTGAATGTCTCAGTTTGACTGAGAGACTAATGACCTGTCTTGGGTGTTTTCATGCCTTTTGCCATTGGATACACTTCTAGGCTCAAGAGACCTGGAAAAGAAATAAACGTATTGAAAATGAATGGATTTTTGCAGCTCAAAGAGAATATATATGTTGCACTTGGTTGGAGCAACAAAAGCAATAGCCAAGAACCTGCAAAAGACAGAGTTTTTGGGGTCTGTGTTGTTGTAGGTACATTTCCTCAGTGAGGAAACTTTAACAATCTGCCTCTTCCTCATTGAATTTGTGCATCTTTGATTGTTGCGTGTCCTTGATCTTTGATTCTGATGAGCCGATGCCAAAACCTGATATTTACCTTGATGTTATAGTCAAACAAGTTGCCTGATGTTAAACTCCGTGGTAGCTTTGATGGAAGTAGCTCACTGTTGGTCAATGTTCCTCAGAAGTAATAACAATCAGTACACAATCAAGCATCAGGCTGTACCTGTTGGAGGTGTTTTTGGGTTTACTGAGACCTTTAGGAGAAACAAAATGAAGAAAATCCAACTACAGGACATTTTCACACTCAAAGCAGCCGTCATAGCACCAATGACGGCCTTGTGGATCTCAGCTGGCCTCCTTGGCATATGAAAGAGACTAATAATGTGTCTCACCATCGCCAGAGAACGACTGGATACCCTGCTGATTATCAATCATTCAGATGTATGGGACCTTCCTGTCTTGATCATTCTTTTAAAGGTTATGGTGGAATTACTGTGATCCTACTTGACACATGACATAATGCTGGAATTGATCGTTTGCTCACTTCTTCATTTAGTGGCTCAGGCAGTGTTGGTTGTAAGTATTGCAAACTGGCTAGACAAAGAAATTGGTACCTGAAATTATGATAGTGTGCGTGGTTCTTGGCTTTTGACTTTAGTCTAAAGATGTATCTGACTCATACATCTGCTCTGCTCATAATTCAAGCTCAATCTGCAGGTATGACATCATCCACCTTGAGCATATCTGACACATTCTGTTGTACAAGATGCCACAGTTGTTTGAACAAAAGCTCTGGCTGTGTATGTTAATTTGTTGACTGGTGTCTGGAGGCGGGCCACAGTCAGTGTAAAGTGGTTGAGGGCTGGAGGCTTTCGGAGAGTGTGGGGGGTGTGGGGGGGGCATCCACAGCTGGATGGTGTGACAGAGGTTTTTAAATGTCAGCGTTGAAGGGGGATGCGGATGCCTTTTGGCCTGACACACCTTCATGCCAAGGGACTGGCAGCAGGATGCTGGGGCACGGCGCTCCCAGTCCTGCTCACCAGCAGCCACACAGCTCTCACCTTCTGCCATTTATCATGCGGATATTTGCCTAGCACATCTGGCACCTTAGCATGGACAGCGGCAGGAAAGCCCTTGCTGCAGGCTAACCAGTGGCCCATGATGATCCTTTAGCATCAAATTTAAGACAATATCTTTTGTTGAACTAAATTCAGTCCAGCGGGTTCTTTGGTTTGGATGTTGGAATAGCAGCAAGTGTTTTGAAGAGTATTTGGGCAAAGTTTGGAGCTGAAATAGTTGTATAAATGTGGTACTAGCAGTGAAAACAGTGTTTCTAAACGATGATGTCAAAATAGTTGCGGCAATGTTATGGTGTGATGTTAACATGTTTTGCTAAGACGAAGATATTTATTATAAAATAGGCTCTAAATATTTCATCATAACTTTGTTGATGGTGATTCAATAATAATTAATTACATCTTTGAGAATATAACCCCATGTTTATCTTAATATATAAGCTATTCATAATAACTGAACACCAATTTTGTCTTTTTTTAGAAAATACCACATTCTAAATTTGCAGTTGATGTGTGGCGGTTGATTAATTATTGCTCAGTGAGCGCACAATACGGAAACCACTTTTGCTCTCAGTAAATTAAATGTAATCAACTGTCATATCATGTTTTATTGCCTTTAATTGACTGTAATTGTGAATCCTGCTGTAACTGCTGGTTACTTTCTGCCTCACAAGGTCAACTAAATTGCTTGATGAGCTGTTATGGTCTTTTATACGATGACCTTGACTTTGGAGGTGTGTGTGACTATCTTCCATCCATGGTGATAAAGCATGAAATGAAACTAGGCAACTGTACATAAATGGCTTCAGTATATCTGCTGCTTGTGTTTACCACTTCAAAATACTAGAACATGATGGCCAGGCAGGTTTTCAATCTTAAAACGTGACATTAAATATTTATATGCCAGATATATTTTGCCTGAAAACAACTCTTCCTTATAAAATGTTTAGTCATTTATCATCTCCACTGACATAATATAGATCCTTACACTCGAAATTGAATTTCAATAAAAGCTATTGAGGAAACTTCCAGAAATATTAACCATGATTTTACTTGCATCTTTTTCATTTCAGCTAATAATTCAATAATTGAGACTAATTAGACCTTTTAACTACCAAGTGAAGACTTTCATGCCATAATATCTGTTTTCTTTTATCCTAACAGAGGATGCAATAACTGCAAATGTGGCATTCCTGAAGGTAAAAAGCAGTGGGAAAGATTACTTGCTGGAGAAGCGTCCTGCTAAAATGGGATTTCTAATTTACATATCACAGTTATGTCCATGTGTGCACAGTTGCCGACATGTACGTTCACAAGCATGTTCACCATGTTGGGTGTTGAATGCAAATGCACAATTGCAGAAAAAAAAAAAGAAAAAAAATACAATAACATGGTGCAGGTGGATATTTGCATAAATGTCAGTCTCATCACAGCTTTTGTAAACCAGTATTATCTGATCACGAACTGAGGTTACACACACACTATGGCCAGATGAGACAATAGATATGTAGACAATATATTACTTATTTTTCCCACTTTTTAATTAGAACACAGACAACTGAGTGAACAAACTGTCTCCATCTTTTTGGGATGATCAGTAAATCTTGAGGATAAAGAAAAAGTGAGATTTGTCATTTTTCTTAAGTTGAAACGAACAGAAATTAGATTTCATTGTTGGAAACAACAAAAGGCAAAAAGATCTCTGCAATACATGCAATCACATCAGTCACAATTCATTACATTATTCACTTTGAAGGAGAAAAAAAACATCATCACAGCTTTACAAAAAGGCATTCAGTATAATTATGTTTGTGGGTGAAAATAGGCTGGATTGATTGTATGCATTTACAGTAATGAGCTGTCAGTGTATGATTATGTTACACAGCCGTCAAAATTCTGACATAAATCATAATTAATACTGCCTTCAGAATTTCTGATCAGCCATACTTGTATTGTTGTCAAAGGTTGGTAGTGTGAAGAGGTGGGAGACGGAGCAGCAAACAGGCGGCTGATCCAGTGTTCCAGCTGTAGCAGAGGTCTCGTTAGGGATTCACTGAGGTTTCTCTGGATGAGCAGCTTGGTTTGGCTCGGGGGCAGACTATAAAGCTGCCTGAGCTGTGGGACAGACAGACATGCAGGGAGGCTGCAGCACCAGGCAGACAGAGTGTCAGCACCATTAGCGTGGAGGATTTTTNTTTTTTTTTTTTTTTTTTTTAGTCTGAGGCCCCTAACTCTCCCCCAGCTGATTGGTGCGGCTTCATTAGCATGGGCTGCGGCTCCTCCGATTAGCAGTAATTAAAGAGAGAAATCAGAGCGCTTGCCTCCAGTCCAGACGCGGCCAGTGCCTGTCAACTGAGACCGCCATGGAATAGATCTAACAATCCTGGCTGCCTGCCACCATCCCCCCAAATCCCCCCCCATCACCATAGTAAGCATCTAGAGAAGAGGTGTGGGGTGTCAGCGCCTGTGCCCAGTTACCCCCTAAGTAACCCCCAGGGTTACACAGGCACACACGCCTCTCCCTGCGGGCACACGCTATGCTGGTGTTGTCATGGTGATAACGGGGGAAAACGTTTAATGAAGACACTGATGAGAATTTATGAGGCTGTTGCTATGCGTTTATAGGGATACGACCCTTAGCCTATCACGCACAGCCTCCTGTGGTTCTACATCTATATCTTCACTTACACTAGCTGCAGCTGATCGTCGGGGCATATGCTCAGACAGGAAGCCTCAATATGCTCCATGCATATACATATCAGATACTTGGACATGTTGTGCTGGATGTCCACTTAGCTCATGAAATGATCCAAAATTCAAAATGTATTTATTGGAATTATTTTGTCTAAAGTGGAAGAATTAGTTTCTTCTAATGATAGATGGACATTAATGATAGCTTAATTCTATTTAGATGTGCCATTTAAGCCATCTAAGTGAGCTAGCAAACAATGAAATTGAATGCAGCCAGATGCAGGTGTTTGTTAGTCTTGGAGGCTAAGTGCAGTCACCTGGACCAAACTTATGGTTGAAGGCATTTTGCCATTCATCTGAAAGGCGTTTTTATTAGACATCTCTCACTGCGCTCTTTGGTGAGGAGAGCCTAAAACTTGCACAGAAATTGGAGAAGACACCGAGGAAAACAGCAATTTATAGGAAGCACATCTGTCTGAACCTCCAGTGCAGACAGTACAGCCTCACATCGAACAGTTTGTGTCTGGATTCCAGGTTTTCCAATATGTACATATCTTAGACAGAGAAGACAGAGGTCATGTTAAAGACGCTTACATTCCACAGTAGTCAGGCCTGCCCCAACGATGGCCGCGGCTCCAGCATGGCGTACACTTTTGAAGGTCATTCCTATGTTCCCAGGGTTCTATGTCCCCAAACTCTATGGAATCTGGGAACATAGATACACTCCCCCATTTGTCTAGAAGCCCATTGGATGAACGATGAAATGCCTTCTATCAGAATTTTGGTCTGGTGATTGATTTAGCCTCTTATTTCCAGTTTAGTTCTTGGGTTTTAGTTGTGTCTGCATTGTCGCCTAGCATGGATACATTGGATTGCTGGGACTGTACTGGAATTTGCTCAGGGCTATTCAGCCACAGTCCTGAAGAACACAACAAGCTGGATTCATTTGGAGTCCACTGCTGGCCTGAGATGGCCTTACACTGCAGCCTTGCAGACATATTTTGGAAATTTAGGGATGATTCTTGGACCCAGGCATAGAGAGGACACTTCCTTTTGAACCCAGGAAGTCAGCGTGAGCTCTTCTCTGAACACTCCTCTTTGTCTCTTTAAAGTCACTCTCAGTAACAGAGCCTCCCAGCCCACTAAGTCTCTTGTGACTTGGGTTTCAATTATGAATGGTACCTTTGACTACCTCCATTATTCTGCGGTGGCCCACATATCCCTTCCTGCCACCACTCATGTGTGACTTGATGTATTGTCTCACTGTTTTCCCTCCGTTCAAAATTAATTGCAGTTTTATCTCTCTCCAAGATAAAAACCCTGCCGAGAACATAATAGTCTAAAAGTAGTGTGGATTCTATTCAAACAAAACAATTAAAACCTTGGTGTTTTCCTTGCTGTTTTTGACTGTGAATGTGTTGGATGAGATTTTTGTGGACATTCTTCTTTTATCTTTGCATACACAATAGAACTGCTTTCAGTTACTTTTGCGATTATGTGGTGTTTCTTTAGCGAAATTGGATAAAACTCTGGATTTGGGCATTTTATTGGGTGCCAAATGACTTTTCACCTGCAGGATCAAAACATCCCTCATCAAGAACTGATTATATCTTGAACTAACTCTTCTCATTGTGATTGATGCAAATCTGAGCCAAACTGGCATCTATCTCAGGTATACATCCTTACTGATATACGAATTTTTACATGTAATAGCCATTTGGTAATTTGGTCTAATTTTTATTGTCATGGAAGCCATTTGGGATAAGGCTACTCCTTAAATTTCACTCAACTTTCACTAAAATTGGCAAGAATCTAGTGTTGTCTGGATTTAACTAATCCAGTATTGCAAGGGAAGACCAGGGTTCAAATGTGTTAATGCCTGGAGACGCTTTAAATTGGTTAAGGCAAGAATGGATGAGTTAAGGCCAGATTATGCTTCCCTCTGACAAGCCTGTCAGAGAGTTGGAAGATGGGGGAAACCCCTTCCTACCGGCCAAATGGGGAGGGTCTGCATCTGACTAAACTTCCAACTCTGCCTTATTGCCAGGCATGCCTGCTTCATGCAGCAAATGGCCAGGTGTGTTGAGGTGTGAAAGTGAAATTTCTCAAGCTCTCAGTTTTTTCTTTCTGTCAATGTGTCCATGTTCCACAGAGAGAATTGGAAGTGAAACTGTGGCCGTTATCCCTGTTTATATCCACATTTCCATCCATGTTTATATTCGAATAGAAATCACAAAAATACAGAATTCCTGTTAATAAGCCATCCTCTCTCCTAAAGTGAAAATGTGTGTTGTTTTCCCCATTTATACGATTAAGTATATTGAGATAAAAAAAAAACAAAAAAAAAAACACGTGCACATACACACACTCGTGGCCATTTTGAAAATATAGACAAGGTTGCCTTCCGATGAGGTCTCTAATCAAGTTGGATTTGTCGGGTTGGATGAAGCAAACTGCAGCCTTTACACAAATCAGATATTGAGCTCTAGTGAAAAGTGAACCATAGCAAAAATACTTTTGTATCAGATTCACTTTTAATCTAATATCATATTTGGCATGTTTTATTAGCTATGTGCACTCATGTTGTTGTCCCACATCCTGTAAATGAAGTTCTCTTGAAAGATAACAGAAATAGGCTGACATATGAACATAAATTGTGCCTCCAGATTAGAATAGAACATCATGTCTGTAAAAAAAAAAAAAAAANTAAAAAAAAAAAAAAAATAAGTAAAAAAAAATAAATAAAAAAGTGATTAAATGAGCACTAAATATGTATCACTTTGTTCACATCATCATAAATTACAACTAAATTTCCTCTCATAGACTCATTTACAGATATGGTGTGATTTTATACTCCAGGCTAAGACATGACAACATTGCTTGTTTTTGAAGTGCACATTGTTGTGCATGTGTGTGGGTTGCCTCCCTGCTTTAAATATAGTCAAGATGACAGGCATAGCATCCACCTTGATGTTTACAGCTTTGAACTACTTGGCACGGGCAATGCCTGGGCAGGGATTCACACAAGAAAGAAGCATATTTGAACAAGCTCATCCAGGGAGAATACCAAATAGACATTGCTGACACACACAGGCTATGAATGCTTCCACTCACAGCAAGCGATGAGTGTGAGACACAGCAATTCAAATATTTCAAGTGCAACCCAAAAAATGGCTTTTTGTATCTTTGAACAGCATCCATTAGGAAACATGGTGTCTCTCCATTTCTCGTTCTCTCCTTTTCTCTCAGACACAACGAATGCAACGCACTCACCTCGCTGTTTAGTTTTAGCACACACTAAGTGATGTTTAAAATTAATTTGAGATGGGAGTGCGGAGTGTGTCACCTTACATATTTTATTTCTATATGGCTGCCATAATGACTGGCAGACAGAATCAAACTGCAGTGCACCAACTAACACACTGACTGCAAATGTTGGGTTCATATTTTTCGCCTACATGTGCTTTGTTTCATTATAAATGCTAAAAGACAAACGTGGAACTCGGGCATTTAAACATGAATTAAAAAGAGGCACATTGTTTCTCCTCACACACACATCTTATATTATCACTCCAGCAGTAACAATAACAGCTGATGATAACATGCAAACACCCAAGTGTGTTTTGTTTTGCATGCATTTCTCTCTGCTTTACAGCTAGAAGCTAATCCTCCAACACCTTCCCAAATGGAGCCTCAGCTCCAGTCTCGCTTAGATATTATTATGAATAATTTATTGTGCCCCATTTTGAAGAGCTGCGTAGTAAACCCAACTATTTTTGGTGCAACGGTATCACGGGGTAAGTTAAGTGTGCAGGTAAACATTGCAGCAATTTGATTCTTCTGCAGATGGCTGCTGAGTGTCGTCTCTGGCTGCTATCGTTGCAGCATGATTGGTATGTGAACCGTCAGGTGACTGATCAGCATCACGTTCTTGTCCACTGTGGGCATGTTTGCTGAAATACTTTTTCAGTATCAATGCCAGATTGTCAAGCTAATGCACTTGCAGATTTATGCCCTTAGATAAATGTGATGTAGATGTATACTGATGCTGTGCATTTTGTGAGCAAGAACCAACACCTGTGCATGAATTTAGGCTGTACACGGAGACAAACATGCAAATATATGCAGAATTTAAGCAATCTGAGTACAATATATACATACATGTATACATACACTCTCCGTTCTCTCAAACACACACATACACGAGCATCAGTGTACATTCCCTCAGTGCCATCTCAGGTAGTGCACTTGATCCTGACATTTGTTTAACATTCCCCATCCTCTCCCAGCGACACGGTGAAGTGCCGCATACCTCCATCTCCCGTTGTTTAAACACACTTGCTGCATTTCCGTCTTTTTTTTTATTAGAAATGTGAAATGTGTCATGGAGGCAAACACCGGCGTGACAGAGAGGAGGACAGATAAGCCTGCAGGAGTCACTTCAGTCGGAACATGTGTTACCCAGAGGACGAACTTCAGGAACACACAGGCGTGACGGCGTACACGAATATCACCAGTGACCATAAGATGTAACTAAACTTGACTTACTGTAGATTTCTGAGAATGAATCCATGCGCGTCAAACTCCCTGGTGTGAGAGCCATTAGCAGTGGTCTTGCTAGAGGAGGTGACATGAGTTGTGAATACACTTTTCAGCACATGCTGGTTGAAATGTGTGAAAATGTGTCCATTACGTGGAGTTCAAGTGGAGGGAAACAACAGGTGCCAAAGTCAGGCTTTTCTTCAAAGAGCAGGTAAAGATAGAGGCTGTCAGGTGGAATACCTGCGTGGATGAATGTAGGTTTAGATCAAGCTGACAGGTAACGTATCTCACATGGTAAAAGGTGAGCAGGGCTTTTTTCCAGTTCAGCAGAGAACGTACATGATTGTATATTTGACCTAATGTAGGCGCTGATGGGGAATAACTGCAGGAGTCACTATTTATGAAGAAACACACTGGCAGCCATAATAGAAGCCCCCCCATCATGCATTACTCTTGCATCCATCCCTGCATTAGTGCTACAGGGTGCACTGCAGCCTTTCTTCTTCATGCCTTGGACTCGGTGAGAATATTGCAAGACAAAATTTGCCTCTTAACCAGCAGGTGGCCAGATTATTTCTTGTGCCTTCTGGTAAGCGAAATGAAAACCAAATTTGGATTCTGAATAATTCCATAAATGAGGGTGCCAGTGCGCAGAAAGCGTGACGTGAAAGGTGTCACTGCCAGGTTGGCTACATAAGGAGGGTGGAAAGTTTACTGAAGACTGTGGTTATAAAAATGCTGTAAATAACATAACTGACAGTTTCTGGGATAACAGTGTATCACTGGTCGAGGGTTTAATGATTTTTTGGGATGGTTGAAAATGGTTGAGTCAGTTTGAGAGTGGTCTGCCACAGATTTGGTCCCTGTGGGCCTCCTCATTGGCGGGATGCTCTGCGTTTGAAAGTGTCGTGGCGTCTGATGCGGTCGCAGACCCAGGCTGGACAGCGAGCTACTTTTTGTTCTCCCCTTCACATTGCCAACTCCAGCTGTCACACAGAGGGACAATGGAGAAGAGGAGGGGGTGCTCTCTGAATGGAAAAAATAAACTGGAGAGCCCCCGTCACACAACCCACCCACCCCTTCCCTTGGACTCGTCATCTGCATTTGACAGGACCCCCGTTCTCCTCTCTTCACCGCCCCCTTTCTTCTTCTTTCTCCCTTTCTCTCTCTGTGCTCTCCATAATCCCCCTTTCTCTCTCTCTCCCTGCTAAGTGCAGCTGTTGCTCTCCATAGGATAATTTTTTTCAGTCTGATTGCTAATTAGGATAAAGTGTTAGTGGATTTTATGTTTAAAACTTATTTAACTTGCACACCCTCATCCCCACCACCACCACCACCACCTCCTTTTTTTTTTTTTTTNTTTTTTTTTTTTTTCTTAATTCCTGCTGATCTTAACATGGTACTGAGAAAAGAAACAGGCAATTATACAGGCTACACTCAATCTCCCATACAGCCTTCATATACTTTACAACCACTGTACTGTGTGGTACCTCTTATAATAGTGTTCACTTCAGCTTTTGAATGCAGAAGCCCACTTTGAAGAATAGACTGGCCCATCTCCCTTATTCTGCTCACATCTGAATCCCTGGGAGAGGGAGTGGAGGAAAAGGAGAGCCTGAGAAAACAGCAATTCACACACCAAACACTGAGACCCCTAGTAGCTCAACAAATGAGTGACTAGCCCTATGGCCATTCATATCGCCCCTCGGCCCGCAAGCCTATTAGCCAGGCATCGCTCCTTGAACATTCACTGTCGACAACATGTGGAGGCATCGCTATAGCAACCAGTGGATATGACATGTGCAACGGACGGGGACTCCTGAGCTGCTGAATATAAGGAGGGGCTCAGCCTTAACTAAATGATCGCAAAAAACCCAACCCCACCACCTCCCCGTCTCTTTTCATTGGCACAGAGGCGCTGAAAGGACTCACTAGTGGGGCTTCTGCACATTCTTCCGAGGCTCGGAAAATCAGGCGGGCATATCCCACATTCTTCTCCCCTTTCTTATTCTCTCTGACTCTCCCTTTTTCGCCCCTTTTCTTCATCTTCGTGTTGAAGCCGCGGTCTTTTGTTGGCGTTGGGGGACGCATGGGACCCTGGCAGGGAACTTTTGGAGAAGCGGACTGAGTGGGCGGCCGGGACGCACAGAGCATCTTGGAGCTGCTGCGGGCGTCACTTGGTTAAACATGTTCTCTGGAATACAAGACCGAGACCGAAACCTGTCCTCCGTTTATTGCCGAATGTGGGCTCCGTCGTGCAACGTGGATTCGGGTAATTATCTCCAAGAAGATGTGTCGGGTTTTGTGTGCAAGTTGTAATGCGTAAAAGGCGCATAAAACGAGCGGCTTTGAAAACTTATAGAACGATATTAAAAATGATGTAGAAGGCGTATTTTGCTTCCGTTATGTTTATGGATGAAAATAAAAAATTATTTGAAGCTGTGGTGCTTCTGCAGCGTTTGGTTACTTTGCGCGTTAGGCTGGAGCTCCGATCTCCAAAATCTTGGGGATAATATGTAAAAAATGTTGATGATGTGAAGATTATGTGTGTGATAAAATGATGTAAAGCTGAAGGAGAATTCATAGACGAAGTTGTTGTTGAGCGCGCAGGTTTTTACTGTCTGCACATCTGGCTGCAGGGGACAAAGTTTGTGTGCAAGATTCATCCTGCATCGTTCAGAGCGAGACTCTAAAAGCTCCAACTCATAAAACATGTGACTGAAAATTGTTAAACCTTGTCTGTTTTTACATTTATTTATATCATTATGCTACTGAAATTTATTTTTAAAAAGTAGATTGTAGTTATTATAATATAAGTTAATATTCTATTCTATTTTATTCTATTCTTTTCTAGTTTTTATTTCCAAAGATATAATTGGGACTGAATCATAAGAAATTAAAATTTAAGTTACGTTTTATTTTACAAATGAATCTCATTTTTTATACTCTACAAATATATCAGAAAAATACAAAATTTCCTCCTGATGTTCCATTTTATTCACAAAGTTATTCCATTTTGTAGAGTACAGGCCTCAGATTAAATATGCTTCTATGAGAAATGTTAGTAAATCATTTTGCAGCAAGGCTATATTTTAGATATCAGTTTCATATGTAATGTGGATTTTTTTTTTTTTTTTTTNTTTTTTTTTTTTTTTTTATTAATTGCTGGATTTTTAAGACCTATTTTTGGAAACTGTTTTATATGTAAGAATTTTATATGTCTCAAACCATAAATATAGCCATAGGCTAACAGTATTTATTATTTTATTTACCATCATTATATATATATATATATATATATATATATATATATATATTTTTTTTTTTTTTTTTTTTTNTTTTTTTGCCTTGATTTGGATTCGTGCAGCTTGGTATTTGTGTGTTCGCCAGGATTTACTCTCAGACTTCTTAAAAGGTATTGTCTGTGGTGTGAGTGAATGTAAAGCCAGCCGCCCCAGTAACACCTCCCAGCTTGACCTTTCCTCCATCATTTGAATAATCAAGAGCACCAAAATCCACCTGGCCCTCGTCTCCTCTCAGATTGGCTAATTCAGGAGCAATACCAGAGAAACAGGAGCACACAGTAATAACTTCACTGAGTTTGGATCCTGCACAGGTTAAAACAAGAGTGTTGAGAATGATTTTAAAGGGACCAATAAAAATGGATTTATCAAGGTTTGAAAAGAGAATTTTTATTAGAAATAGAATTATATGAGGAAGCAAGATTCCCTATCTAGCTAAATCCACAGGCCGACTTTAAATTTCACTGAAAAATTCTGCTTTGACATTTTCACATCAGGGTGAAATATGTAAGTGGAAAAATATTTGATTAGATTGTAATTCTGATAATACGAAGTCTAATTTAGTTCAGGTTTTATTTTTATTTATTGGTATTATTTTTTTAATAAATAATAATCAAAAGTTCTTTTAAATCAAATTGAATTTTTTGAATATTTATTTAGCTGAATCTGTTATTTTTCTTCTGTCCCAGAACAGATTCCAATTACAATAAAATGTAATTATAAAAAAAATGAAAGACAAATCTGTAAAGGCTTCTTAATTTCCTCTTTTTTCCTCTTCTCTCTCTTTCCCTTTTCTGGTTTCTTCTTGATACAGCACAACACATTTTCCATCTTCATACCTTTCTTACTTGCACTGCATTGGACTCCAGTTTGGTCCCATAGAGACACGTTTTTATCTGAGTTCATGTTAAGGTGGCCTACCTGAATATTTTCGTTGAGGTTTAAGGTTTTTGCTTTTCAGACTTCGTTCCAGAGCCAAAGAGTAGCTGAGGGTGGTGTATGCTGGAAATAGGCTGAAGCAGCTTTGAACCTGTAAGCCTATAGGGGGCACTTTGGTTTCAGAGGCAACAGTATTCAACTAATACACCGACGTGCTACGCTGTACTACAAATACGGTACTAAATATGTTGAATACTGAGTGAAAACGTATATGGAATGATTCTTTTCAGGTGCAGCTTTGAGCATTTTACTGTGTGATTGTGTCAGAGAGGCTCAGATTTATTCTCATCAAGCCATCCAACAACTATGAACCTAAACCTGCTCATTTTTAAATGTTAGTGCTACTGTCTGTGTATTCATTTGATCACTGGATGATACAGAAGAAGTAGTAATTGGACCGAGACCATTCCTCCCTCTGCACACTTGTCTGTGAGCCTCTTCAAACCTCTCAGATGCTGTCTAACCTCTTAATGGTTGATTGAAACTACATGCTCGATCCACAGCAATCGCAATCAACAGAAACTGTCATCAGGCCCGACGTAGTAATCGCAAAGACCTGGGCATCCACACAACGGCTAAAACATTGGCAATTACAAGCCGCAAGGTCAAACCACATAGTTACTGGTCTGAGGTGAAGTGTCTTGTTTTGAAAATGGCTTAACAAGATGTAGCTCGAGCATTAGACCCGCAGGCTAAATGTCAGAGCTCTGCTGCTTTCATTCAGTTCACCTATCAATCTCTAATGTATAGAATTTAGAAGCTAGCTGATGTGTTTGTGCACTGATATTGATTATAGATGTGTAGGTATTGGCACATGTTCATCAAGGTTAATATTTAAGAAATGTATATTAAGTAAAGTTGTAAATAAACAGTTTTGTGCTGTCACTTGTAAAGGACAGTAAACATGATTTATGTGGTGGTGAGCAAATAATTCAGTCTATCAAAGACAATCTTGAACAGTCCATTTGTTCTTAATTAGCCTTTTCCAATTATCACTCCCAATTATCCCTGTTATGCTCTCAAAATATTCCGTATCTGTGATGCCTACAGGGAATACATCATTACAGTAAATGGCCATGAGTGGCTCACTTATCAACATGCAGTCTAATTCCTTAACCTACAGTGTTCTCCTTATGCTGATATCAATCTCTTACTGTAGATAAAGCAGCACATTCACACAAACCCCCATACCTTCCTGCCTGGAATTCACATTAGCCATGCAGTGTGGGTGTGAATATTTGAGAAAGCTTTTCTATTCAGATGGCTGTGGGTCCAGTTTTGACCGCCTGTGTCACCATTAGCTCTGCGGCTTGGGGCAAGGCCTAATCCAGTCAAACTCAGGACCAGAGGAGCTAATTAAGCACAAGCTTTTAGTATCCCAGCCTCCTGTAGCTGCACAGTGCCAGTCCACCCCATGCCAGCACTAAATGGGCTTGTAAATATCTATAGTGGGCCACAGTGTGGAGACAGCACTGGACAGGGGCTGGTAATAGGGCTGTCTGAGGCTGAAAGCATATTATAAAGGCAGTATTAGAGCCAGCTAATGAGCAGGCCAGCAAGGGTAGGTGGGTGAGTGGGAAGAGTGGGAGAGGAAGTGAACATGGTGACATTTACTGACAAGTGGAAAGTGATGCACTGTTGACTTGATATATCCATCTTTTTATTTTTCTGACAGTGTGTTTTCTCTCTGTTTGTGTCCTCCAGAGGGGCAGCCTGACCCAGATCCCCGTGGTGAAGGAGACCCGGGTGGAGTCGGGCCAGTTCCTGCTGCTCTCCGTCCTCTGCATGCTCTTCATCCTGGTGGCGCTGGCTGTATCCGCCACTTTCTTCTGCGTGCGCCAGCGTTCCCACCTACGCATGAAGGAGAAGCTGGCCAGCCTGGGGACTGACACCAGTACTGATGCCACCACAACCTATCAGGTTAGAGAAGCCCCCCTTGCTCTAAGCCAATCAGAGGCTGGGACACTTAGCCTGTGCTCTGTGATTGGAAGAATGCATATTTTAGTCAGAAGTGGCTCAGGCTTTGCGTATGTGTGTGTGTGTGATAGAGCAAGAGAGTTAATTTCCTCTACTTCTTTAAAAATTCTTACTTTATGTTTTTTTCCATAATTTAATACTTTTTATTCCTTGTACTTCTCACTATTTTTGTATTTCTCACTATTCCCTACTGATTGCTCCACTGAATATTTACTCCACCTAATTATTCAGTCCTCATTCTGGTCAGAACCGTGTGTGTGTGTGTGTGTGTGTGTGTGTGTGTGTGTGTGTGTGTGAGTGAGTGAGAGAGAGAGAGAGAGAGAGACGGGAACAGGCCGCCGCTGTGACCTATTCCCTCCGTTCCTCCAGCGCCACAGGCAGCCTGGGCTGTATTGATTTTCAGCATTGGGCTCAGCTGTGCCCAGCGTGGCACTCAGAGCACATTTATCTGCATGTCGCGTTAACATTTTCAATATTTAATCAGGTTTTCACAGGGCTGCTTTCCTTCAAAAGCTCAACATATTACAGCTTTCTAATGGCAGCCACAGAGAAGCAAAACATTGAATAGTTTTGGGATTTTGTTATAAAAAAAGATAATAAGATGATGTCCTTTAGTGTTTGTATTATACTGCATATCTGATCCTGAAGTAGCTGCTCTGACAGGTTTTCATGTGGTTATAGTCTCTGGTTTTGACAGATGCAGCTGTTTTGGGTGAGCTGTGTCTGTGGGAGAGAGATTTATGCTGGATATTGTTTTCTCTTTGCCTGATTTCATTCTTATTAGCTGTCTGAAGGAGGGTGGGGAGCAGGAAAACTATAATCCCATGACCTGTGTTCCTCTCTGGGCTCGGCTGGTGCTAACCGTATCTCCCTGCCTACCTCTGGGACATTTCTCCGCTCTGTTACAGCGTGGCGCTTTGCAGAGATGTTGAGAAGTAGGATGAATTATGAGGTGGACCTGGATATTGCCCCGAGGCCAAGGCCCAGGGCACCGCTTCATGGCTCTAATCATTAAAGTCTGATGGCAGGAAAGCTGATCCAAGACCAGGGCTTAGAGAGCCTTGTGCTCCAGAGGGAAATATCACTATGATAGATCATAAGATAGCATGTGCTCTCACAAAGCGTTTTCTCTGTCCTGCCCTCCTCTCACTGTTATTAATTGTATATGGAAATTAATTTGGGCTTTGCTTCCAAAACCAAACATGAAAGGATTTACAGTTCACGGTGAATTTAACAGAGAAAACCCGAGATAAATGTGACCACACTTTATGAGGGAAGTGTGTGTGACTGTCACTTTGTGTCCTGTGTGTTTTTCCATACGTGCAGGAAAAGAAGGTGTTACACATCAAGCAATGTGGGATTTTGTATCTAACAAGACAGATAATGCCTGGAATTTTTAGTGCTCAGTTTGTGCACAGAGGCATGATAGGAGAAATGCTGAGTCACTGGGAGAGGAGTAATCTTCATAGCAGGAGGGGGAATTGTTTTCCAAAATCTCAGAAACCTAGTGATACAAATCAAAATAGACAATTATATGGTGTTATTGTGCCAGTACATTTCTATTCCCATTAGTTCTGGAAGTCCCTTTTGATTTATGTTTTTGAGAAAATGGAACCAGATTCTGATTTTCCAAGAGTATATATTTTTCCTGTGAAAAATAAACAAACAAAAAAAAGCACAGTTTCTCTATTAAATTACAAGTGAGAAATTATTCTGTAATCCGTCTGAGGTTCCTCATCCATGTATTTTTGACATAATTAGTATAAGCTTCATAATCCATGAGGATAAGCCATTAATCTACAGACAAGCGAGGACAGATCAAGTCAGCTGAGATACAGAATTTTACAAGGTGCATTTACAGAACTCAACCCCCTAAGAGCAAACATACATACATACATGCAGCTATTATTCCATGCATGAAAAGAAGACAAATACATGCAATCTTGAAAGGAGCCTGGTGTAAGAAAAAAACAACTCCTTCATCATCATCATCGTTGTCTCCTGTAATCCCCAGGAGCTGTGTCGCCAGCGCATGGCCATCCGGACGTCGGAGCGTGTCGAACGGCCCGAGACGTTGCGCCACTCACGGCTCAACAGTGTGTCATCCCAATTCAGCGACGGGCCGGCGGCCAGCCCGTCGACCCGCAGCAGCACCTCCTCCTGGTGCGAAGAGCCAGTTCCATCCAACATGGACATCTCCACTGGACACATGATACTGGTAAGGGACTGGTTTTGATGCCAAGGCCGTGAGTAATGATTTATGTGGTGGACAAAGTGGTAAATGAGGCGATATGGGGATGTTGGTTGATTTGTGGTTTGTACTCAGGCCCTCAGAGAGCATCTGTGGTTCTTTACACCTTTTACAATTAACTCCTTCCTTATCATGTGATTCTGTATTGTAGAATGCTGGTGCATTTGTGGAATACCAGTTTGTTTTTAGATCAGCTTTAATGGTTTTGGTATGAAAACTGCTCCTACACTCAGGTTGGTGTACAAGGTCATAGATCTACAGAGCAATGATGTTTAGAAATTTCCTGTGAAAGAACATTCCGGTGAAAGCTTTTAAAAGCTTGTGTGTCTGAATGTGAGGCCGTGCTGAAAACCAACAGCTTGATTTCTCTCTGTTTATCTGTTTGGATGTGTCTCTTTTTCATCCCTCTCTCGCTTCTTTCTCTTCAAAACCCTGTTATCTTTGGGGGTTTTTTCATCACTCTTCCCGCTATTTTCTCCCTCTCGCTTTATCTCGGCTCGGCTGCCTTCATTTTTTCCACCAACTTTTTTCTCTCGCTACTGTGTCATTTTCTCTCTTTATCATTCTGTCCTGCTCCTCTCCCCTCTTTGTCATTTTCATCTCTCCCCCTCTCCCGTCTCTCCCTCTCACTGCTGAAATAAAATAAGGCAGACATTGTTTTGCATGATGAGAGCTGCTGAAAAGTGAAATATCATTACCCAGCTGATTGTCATTTGGATGTTTTAGAATTTTTGTTTGTTTTTTTTTTTTCTGAAAGGGCTTTTGGTTCTGCAAACACAATGGATTGTTTTAATTTTGCACAACTTTCGCTTCATTCATTTGAAACAAGCTTGATAAAAGAGATGGATAGATGCCTTGCAGTGTTTCCATTAATGGAGAGAGCATTCATCACACTGCATGTCTAGCTTTTATATTGGGAGGCTGTAATAAATGAGAGTGAATCTGAGTAATGCCTTGTATTGGAGGTAATAGATGGGTTTTGTTGCACTCGTCAAGGCTTGTTTGTGAAGCCCCTTTTGAAAACATTGACAATAGAAAACCATTTAGCCCTGCAATAACACAAGAGACACTGTGAATCATTTCTAGCTATTATTATTATTAGTCCCTGTGTTTTCACGGCAGCGACACCAGCATTACAATATAAAAACGCAAAACACACGGGACTTTACTTCTCTTTCATGCCAGTGATTGACATGGAGATGTCCTATAGGGCTTCTTCTTAAAAATTCCACCTCCATCTCACATGAAACCATGTGTGAGATTGCCTCGTTATCGCTGATCTCAACCTGTATTTTCCCATCTCTCCTCTCCCCTCCTCATCTCCCTTCTTTCATTTTATGGAGCTCACACTGAGAGGAAGGAGTGTGATGAATACCCGGCTTTCCAAAACACACACGCTGGGGGTCATTCCGAGGCCTGATCACCTCTCACACACACTCACACTGTGCTATAGCAAGAGTTCGGTGCCGTCCCGATAGATTAACTAGAATGTTGCATCACACTGTGAGGTTCACCCTATCTTCCCCTCCGAGTTTAAACAAAGAATTGGATGCTGTGTGCTGAGTCATCCTGTGTGTTTTCTCTTCCTACTTTCAGAGCTTTAATACACTTCTGCTGCCTCATATTTTCCATCTTCTTTCTTTCCAGTGTGCTCTCCAGCTGCAATAAGCTGCCCTGACTGCTCACTTCATCTACTGAATGATTAGAAATGTAGGAAACGATTTCCAGATGTAAAATGCGTGTTCACGTGGCTGTGTTGCTGCAGCGCTGTAGCGTTGGGTTCTTTCAGCACCATGGACAGCACTTTACAGTCACGCTACTGTAACAGGCTTTTTCTCCTCTTACATACGTGTTGAACAGCAACATTCTCTGCCCATGTTCTTCTCCTGTCCACCAGCAGGGTTAGGATGTTGATGCAGTTGCTATTGTTGCTCTATATTTCCACCTCCTCCCCCCAAATCAATAATTACCTAGCCTAAAGTGCTTTTTTTTTTAATGTGTTGAGTGGTTATTTTTCATTTTTTATGATTTATTATTCCCTGTTTTCTGAGCATATGATTTATGCTCAGAAAATAGGCAAAATAGACTGAGGCAAGGAAAGCAGTCACTGAAGCATGCACTGTACTCACTATTCTAAATTTAACATTTGAGCAAACCAGCCATTATTAAACTGTTTCTCCTAATATCACACGGTAACAAACATATATACATATCAGAGCTCCCAGAACAAACTGTTACCAGTATTGTTCATTTTAATTTGACAGTGGAGCTTGACAGTAATGTGTTACCTGTTGTGTCTGGCCGCCCCTTCATCCTGATTTCACCCAGCACCTCTGCTGCCGAAAAGACTGCTTAGGAAGGATTAGACATTGTTTCCCTGACACCCAGGCCTCCCATCCCAACCCTCTGATTGGCAGATATAATCCCCCCATTCACTAAACCTTCGTTACCCTGTCTCTGGAATACGCCACGGTCCACTGCCTCCCCCTAGAAACGGGAGGGCTTGATAAGGGCCTGCTGGCTGCATCCCATTAAGCTGCAAAAATATGAATTTGGAATGTAATCGATTCAGGGCATCGTTTGAATAGAATGGGATGCAATTCAGAGTGGATGTATCAAGTGCATGGAGATGTAATATTGGTATGGGAGGTAGAATGCTGTCAGGCTGGCAAGCAGCAAGTACTTGTACAGGGTGACAAGTGCATAGTGGTGACAGGCTCTGTCAAGTGGCCATAATGGCATGCTGTCATTTTCCTGGGAAGACAGCGCTGTGTGTGTGTGTTTGCGGAGGCAGTCCACAACAACACACATGCAAATATAAGGTGTGTTGCCTGCTGTTAGAATCGGCAAATAGATTTTTTTTTTTGATAATTGTGATGCTTCTTTGCATGCATTATATTACCAGAGTCAGTCCTAATTGCTGGCAGAGATGGTTCAAGCTATTAGGCTGGAGATCTGAAATAATATTTCAAAAATATCACTTTATGTCCCTAATGGGTTCAGATAGAACATATTGTACCATCTCTTTCTCCTTCATTATGAAGCTGCATTAATCAGAAGGGATGCATTTTCTTTTCATAACACAAACTCAGTTTGGCTTTTAAAACCTGAGTGGCACCTTTTGGTTCCGTGTCTAACAATTAATTTGATTTCCATTGTAAGTTAGATTTATAATATGCTAATACCATTTACTTGCACGCAGGGAACATCTGAATTTAGCATAAGCCATCAAAGGGCAATTGCCTATTATGTGTTAGACAAGCTTATTTGTGATTATCATCTCGGCAGAAATTGTACATATTCTGTGAAGTCTTGGATTTCCATTTTGACCGATAGAAGCGAATAAGTTGGACGCAACAATGGAGTATCACCTCTCTGCTCAGCCAACCTACACTGGCTTTAATATGGGATAAAAAACCCAACACATCTGGGTATCACTTTCATTGTATTAGCCAGCTGATCCCTGACATCAGTTTATGAGTCTGTAATCTTCTGCCTTACACAATAGCAGACTAAACCATTTAACCCCGTCGGGAGGGGACCAATGATACAGGAGAGAAAGAAACACGTTGCTCGGTTAAAAAAAAAAATACTCCTCCTGCCAGCTTCAGCCTCTAAGCTCCCAAGACTTGCCCTGGTTTGGGAGCATACACACAGGCCTCCTCCCCTCCCCCTACTCTTCTTCCATCTTTGTCTCTCTCTAAGGAATTCAATTTTGTCTTCTCCAAGCGACAGCTTAAATGCAGACAATCTTATCAGCGGCTGTGCAAGCAGTGAGGGATGTGATTGAAACACCCCTGAAGTATCTCCAATGCAGACAAACCTTTCAGGAGTCTTAATTGTGGATTTTTTTTTGATTTTTTTTACCTTCATGTTATTTTTCCAGGTCAAACACAAACATTAACACACTTCCTCACACAAAGTCGAGGTCTTCAGCAGTCTCCTCCAATGGATATAATATACAGCAGATTAGGACATTAATGCTCCAGGACACCTGATCATGCTTTAGAGCCTCCATTGTTGAGGGTTTAGTATTTACTCCAGTTTATTTATCGGCTGTCTCTTGATGAGAGGTTAAAAGAGTTCCGCAGCGTGAATTGTTTAAGTTTCTCGTTTAGTCATCCAAATTTGCTGTGAGGGTAAACATGGAAATTCGTTTTACAAGCCACGCTTAATGACAAAAGCAGTTTCCTTGGCTTGTCTTTTGAAATAGCGGCTGATATAGTGTCCTTGTTCTTCTAGTCGTACATGGAGGATCACTTGAAGAACAAGAACCGCCTGGAGCGTGAGTGGGAGGCCCTGTGCTCCTATCAGGCTGAACCCAGCGCCTGCAATGTGGGTCAGGGGGAACAGAATTCCAAGAGGAACCGCTCCGACGCTGTGGTCGTATGTGAGTCTGTTTATGTGTTTATTTTTACTGTTTGCTGTCAGATCAGTCACATCAT
Source organism: Lucifuga dentata (assembly GCA_014773175.1). NCBI lineage: Eukaryota > Metazoa > Chordata > Actinopteri > Ophidiiformes > Bythitidae > Lucifuga > Lucifuga dentata. Next base: position 39,125 of record VXCM01000339.1, read on the forward strand.
TAGACAAGGTACAAGCCAAAACACCCCGTTAAATACCTTTAATAATATATCATACGGCTTAGTTTTACTTTTTGAGTGCTTATTTTTTTGTTTCAAGAGAAATCTCTGCCAATGTAGTGAGAAATGGGACATTTTTCTTGTACATTTGAGGCTTTTCTTGAATCAAATTAATCTTCATTCTAGCAGGGTGATCAGTCACATCACTAAAGCAGGCAAAACTTCACTATAAATGTTCCAGAATTTTCAGTTGTTTAAGAAAAACAGGATTTTAAGACTCAAACTAACAGATTTCTCAATATTGTCAGTAAGATTGATTTTTTTTTTTTCCTACTGAAGGTGCAGCAATTCAGGGTTTCGGAATAGTGTGTGAGTGTATGATAAAAGTCTGGTGAAACTGTCGTCCCTGTAGCTTTTTCCAGATTCGCATTCCTCTTCTGCAGCTCAAAATTCTGCTGTTATTATGTGGAAGAAACACTGGAAAGGAGTGTTGATGAATTATGCATTTCTGTTGCAGACGATCATTCCAGGATCACCTTGAAAGCTGAGAATAACCACAGCAACTCCGATTACATCAATGCGAGTCCAATCGTGAGTATTGTTTATTCATTATGGCTAATATGTGTTGTCTCTGAGGCCGTATTGTAGCGAGAGCACCTGTTGTGGTTGGCTTTTTCTTTGAGATAAAAGAAGTTTCAAAGGACTTCTCATCGATCCACACGCATTGATCTTTTTTTTTTTTTAACTTTGTTCTCCGTGCTGTGAGCCTCGGTGGGTTCAGCGTGTCTTGTTGAATCACATCGCAACTTTCGCTGCTTTCAAAATGGCCGCTCCCTGAAGAAAGAGCACGTTTTTCATCCACACAAAAAGGAATTACTGTATGTATTATTTGTAACTAAACAAAATGCATCTCATCTGCAAATCCACAAAGACCTCGGTGTTGGAAAAGGGCTAAGGTTATTTTTTAGTGGTTTTTTCCCCCCAAAATATTTCACATTGATTGCCATCATGATTTCCCCTGAGGCAGCTGAAAAGGGATTCCATCAAAGGGAGCAGGAAGCTATGCATTTCAAATACAGAGCCAAAATTTCCGGGGAGATAGATGAGGGGGCACACACAGCTGCACTAAAAGCCTATTACTTATCAGAAACAAACAATGGAGACTTTTAGATGCGCTATTTATTCCTCCATTTTCTCTAATGGCATATTCATCGAGGTTTTCAGATTATTTAAACAGTTGTGCAGTTTGTCACTTACCATCTTACCGAATAATAAATTAATTTATAAGTTTTTTTTGCTGAAGTTCTCATTGGGGTATAGGAACATGCTGGTGCAGAGTATAATATAAAATAATGTTGTCTCTGCCATTTTTTTTTTTTTTTTNATTTTTTTTTTTTTTTGAAAACACAATCTAGCAACACTCAAATTCATATTGAAGATGGGTGAAGCAATGGTGGATGCAGTGGTGTGCGGATGAAACAACAGTAATTACACCACAAAAGAGACCACTGGCTGAGCCCAGCAAAACTGTGATAATTATGTCTGTCAATGCTGCTTCTTCCTCCTCATTAGCTTCAGGGCAATGGCCCACGAGTAAATAATCTGCCGCTTCTGTCTTGGAATCCAGGGTCAGGGAGGCAAAGGAAGGGGAGATCTGAACACTTTGTAAAGCAAAGGGCAACACACACACACACACGGGTAATGGCTAATGCTTGACCACAAATGATGCAAACATTGCCAGATGCACGGCATCATTAGTGTGAGGAACGGTTTGAAGGAATGTGCTGTGGCACGAATGTGGTCAAAGCCTGGTTGTCTTTGTCTCGCCTCAAGTCAAAAAAAAAAAAACGTTTGGCTTTTCCGTTTCCCACCTGTTCTCCGTGCTTTTGTATTAAACTACGTGGGATGTGTTCAATCCAGCGTTTTGAAAGGGGTAAACTCTTTCATCAATCTCATATAAACACGAGATCAAGATGCCACAGAGGCGAGGAAAGTTGAGACGCTCCTCCAGAGCAGGTATTTGTGCAGGCGAGTTTAGTACGAGCTGTTTTGCTTCAAACCAAAGAGCCTTTGCTTTTTTTGTTGGAGTCTATCTTCTCCCACAATGGCAAAGGGAGAAACACAGGACTAGTCTTTCATGTCTGTGCTTTAGTGTTCATGCAGGGATGTCGGCACACGGCTACGGCATGTCTGCGTCCTTGAGATTGGTTAAACAGCACCACCCTTTCATTTTTCTTAACAAACTCACAAGAGGAATCTAAACCAAGGAGGATTACCACATGGTGAACAGATTTCACTATCGCCACCAATGATCATGCAGTTCCACATACTGAAATTTATCCCCGACATGTCACGGATATTGACGTGAGCTCCAAAATGAAATTAATACTTTGGGTGATATTCAGTAAACAGTGTCCCATTGAATGAACACTCACATAATCAACTCTAATCTGTTTCTATTCAGCTGGACGCAAAATTACATCACCGGGCAGAAATTCAATTTGAATAGAAAACATGTCAACACTTGTAATCCACCCTGATGAAAAGAAGTTGCAAACAGACACGAGAACGGCAAAAAAAATAGATTCTTATTTGACATTCTCAATCAAAGTTCCTTGTGTATGTTTGGTCTAAAAGAATCAGACTTTCAAACATGAAGAACCTAATCTTATTGCCAAACTTAATTAAGATGTGGATGAGTCATATTAACGCTGTAAAGAAATACCGGATAATTATTTTCCCTTTGAGGATGAGTGTCAAGGTTCTACCGCTCGATGAATAAGTCTAAGAGTTTTAGAGCTACAACAAAGAAATTAAATTGAAAACCTGAAATGCTATAAACTATTAATTGTCCTTGACATATTGTTTTCCTGAGTAAAACAAAAAAAGCTTCCATAGAGACGTTTAGCACGACTCTGTTACTGTCATGGTGCTTATTGGTGCTATGTGGCTGTAACTGTTCCCCTCCCCCAATGGTTCTCTATTACAGTTAGGCCTTGAGCTGCACAATTACATCCATTTCTATTGAGATATTTACAGAAGTTACTCAGGCGCAAATCAAATACACACCAAATGCTGCTCCTTATTCCCATAGACTACAGATATTGATATTAAATACTAAACCAATGGCTAGTACGACTACTTTTATTACAAACAAAATCCATGTCATATGAAAATTATTTATAATTTTCATATGACATGGACATATAATTATATGTCATATGACATATGACATATAATTTTCATATGACATATTTTCAAATTTTCACCATTTTCACATATATATTTTGCTATCGGCAGCATGTATAAAAATGCCATTCAATAAAATGCAATTACACACTTTGTGGCGACACAGGCAACACCTACTCGATCATGCCTCAATCACATCCCTCAAATCACGTCCCCTGTGTCATTAAGTCCCACCTCAACATTCAGTTCCCTCAAATTATTCGCCTCCGGGCTTTAAGTCTCTCCACAGCATCGTGTTTCATGTGAGAACGTGTCAAACCATGAAAAAAATTAAGATCTGGAAGCCATTTAATCAGACCTTTGAAGGACCTCTGAGTGTAGAAAATACTGTACATGAGTTAAACTACAGCATTGGTGAAAAATCTTTCCTTTTTTTTTTTTTGGNCCTTTTTTTTTTTTTGGTGAATGATGACTCACCAATGAAGATTTTAAGTGAAAGTAGGTAGATTTGTTACTACTGTCCATCAAGAAGACAAAAAATCAAATAGCATCTTGAGAGGAGAGGAGTTTCAAAGTTTTATTTGTCATGTGCAGCATACAACGATGAAATGCTTTTTCTGGTAGATTCCCAGACTGTGCTTTTCAAGTATAAAAAATATATGAAAAAATAAAACAAAATAAAAATAAGGATAAGGCAACAAGAGCAAAATTGAGAATTAAAAATGTATAAATATAGACTTTACAACCAAACCAGCAGGAGAATGTATGTACTGTGTATCGATAAATAAGTGCAAAAATTGCTGTACATAGTGCAAATGCAGCTTCAGATGACTGTACATGTGTGTGTAGTTAGTGTGAGGAGAGGAGAGGAGACATTCATCTTTCTGTAAACAAAGATGGATCATTTTCACTTGGCTCTAGGACTCTTTTCATGCTTCATAAACAGTAGAAGATCTGCTTAACTTTTACTAGCTAGACAGAAAATCCAGAGAAGCCTGAAGTTTTATCCAGTCTGCTTTTCAGAAGAGAACAAACTTTAACACAGTTTGTCGCTCACATAAAAAAAAAAAAAAAAAAAAAAAAATCAGTCCAATATGTGTTTAACATCTAGTGCAGCTCTGAGCGACATTCTCAGATTAATTCTTTTATCTTCTAATTCACTCTAATCAGACCTATTAGATAATAGCCACAGACTGGAGGAAGGAGAGTTTAGTGGCAGAATGAAAAGAAGGAATGACAGCAGAGGATCTGGAGTGCAGGACAGACAGCAGAGAAAAGAAGCGTTTTTCCCAAGAGAGCCTGATCTGTTCGCCTCTCCATCCAGATGGAGGCTTTGATGGAAGTCTTACACATAGAGTGTGTTTTCATCAGCTAGTCTCCACCCAAACACTATTTCATATTCTGTTCTCTCTCCCAGATGGACCACGACCCTCGCAACCCTACTTACATCGCCTCGCAAGGCCCGCTCCCCTCCACAGTGGCAGACTTCTGGCAGGTAAAACTCATCTCCATTTGCTATCCGGCTTTCACTGGCCATTTTGTTCCTATAGCTGCTGTGTGTGTGTGACCCAGAGTGTGTGATACTGTCCAGAATATTTGAATTTCTCGTTGTGCTGCTACTATTCTCTTATCAGTACTACAAAACCCTCGGCTTTTAGTTGTGCATAATAGTCTCGTTACACACAGCACCAGGAATTATAATATTACTTATCATAATGCTGATGTTTGCACGTATTTGCATTTTGCATTCCTCCCCGTGTCCATAAATGTCATAGGAATCTGCCATTTATCACTGTATATGGGCTTTTGTAAAACATGGTGGCTCATGTGGAGGTATGTCCTAAATGATGCATGGTCGCCAAATGGCATTCATATGTGTTAATAGGACAGCACTGTAGTAATTAGTGGGCCCATCGCCTCCATATGGTGAAGTAACAACTCTGGCCGTAACCAAGATGTAAACGTGCGAGGCATAAATCGTGGCAGAGCAGCTGGCCGTGCACTCTGCAGCTTGTACTGAACAGAGACTCGTTTCGCACCGTTTACGATAGCGCCGACTTTATAGCTGCACAGACGTTGGCGCCCGTTTGCGAACAGGCTAGTTTGGGAGAGTTAAACTTAGTCTGGTCTCCTAACATGGGGTGTAAATTTGGTTTGAATCCAGCCACAGCAGTCGCTTTTTTGGCAAATCCTGCAATCAGCTCAAACACGATTGACAGCTCCCCCATTTTCCGTGCTTAATTTGTAAATGAAACAGTAGATAATTGTTTGTTAGTCACTTCTTTGCTTATTTGTTTGCCAATTTTTCTGTGCCAGGTGAATAAATGCATATCAATTATCTAATGAAAAAGTCTACTTAACCACGAACTCGACTTTAAATCTGTCTCAATTAAGCAGGAAATAATGGAAAATTCGACACAGGCTGACTGACATGTTGAACATCAGTTGTGTCTACTTGGAAATAGGAGTAGTCATTCATTATTCAGAATGGTTAACCTTGGACTGGGTTGGAAAAAAAAAAAAACACTCTTTCCCCCATTAAAAGTAAACAAACATGGAAACACTGGCTCTCTCATGCAAATGGAGCATGCAGGAGGCAAATCTTTTGCTCTGTCCCGTCTAATCCACAGCGGCCCCAGGCAGAGCTCTGAAAGGCGGCTCTGCTCTAATCCTCCACTCCTCATCCCTTCATCCTTCACTCTTCCACCCGCCTCCCCTCCTTCTCGCCCCCATCCCTGGCTATTACCTTAACTCTGCTGGGCCTCCTTGCCTCCCTTCTCTGCAGAATCCAATCAGGATGAGTTTGCAGAGCAGCAACTTTAGCCATTTCTGTCTGCGTGTATTCTGCTTCTTCATTCAGTACGGGTGGTTTATCACTTCAAAAAAGCAGAAATGGTCTGTTTTTGGCTATGGGGTTTGAGAATGTAAATACTATTTACTCACTTATCTACAAATATTTACTAAATGTTACAATACAAAATGAATAATATTCACTTATATTAGCATATAACCTAATCTCATAACATACTGGCACAGTTGGTGTGTAATGTGTCCGCTGGGTGGATCACAGAAGCTTGTGATTAGTGTATAGTCAAGGCCATTGTGTTTTTATAGCAATCATAAAACCTGCATTTCCTCCTCATTTTCCTAATGGTTGCTATGGGCCTGTATTTTTCTCCCAAGGACATATTAGACTGTGATAAGATGAAATGGAGTAGTGCGGTAGATGTCACGATTTAGCGTAGACAACAGAGAGGAGGCGACACATGACACCTTGTGTGACACACCTTCCTGCCGATCGACCCGTCATTTATCATTTGGCACACGCAGAGAGGTGACATTTATTCATACTTCCTGGTCCAAGATTAAGAAATCAATTTTGCTCTGATACAAGACAACTGCCATGCAATGCTAATGTGCGATATGTAGTTGCTAGTAGCATATGTGTTGGATGTTAAGAGAGATGTCTAACTTTTCTGGTTGTGTAATGTTCGGGTGTGTAGATGGTGTGGGAGAGCGGCTGTGTCGTCATCGTCATGCTGACCCCGCTTTCTGAAAATGGAGTCAAGCAGTGTCACCATTATTGGCCGGACGAAGGATCTGATGTCTACCACATTTACGAGGTTAGGGTTCATGATCTAAATGCCTGGTTCCAGCACGGCCGTCCTTCCTACACTGGCTGCCATTCCTTCATTCCTGCAGGTCAACTTGGTGTCCGAGCACATCTGGTGTGAGGACTTCCTGGTGCGGAGCTTCTACCTGAAGAATCTGCAGACCAACGAGACCCGAACCGTCACCCAGTTCCACTTCCTGTCCTGGATGGACCGTGGAATCCCCAACTCGGCCCGGACCCTGCTTGACTTCCGCAGGTAAAGTGAAGACCCTACCGATTGGCCACGTGGGTNCTCGGCCCGGACCCTGCTTGACTTCCGCAGGTAAAGTGAAGACCCTACCGATTGGCCACGTGGGTGCTCAGATACTTGAGCCCAGCAGATTTCAGGCCACCTTCGTGCCACTACACCTGGCCCTGTTCTTAATTACCTCCCTTGTATTCTGTCAGCGCCTTTCTGGTCCATCTCCCTTTTACCCCTCTGCCTTTCAGTGTCCTAGATAAAGGTTGATACTGTTCTAGTAAGGACTCTCTCTGCACTATCCCTTTCTTCCTGGGTCTATTTCCCTCACCTCCCTCCAGCTCATGTAATGCAGCAAATTAACAGTCCCGCACTGCCTGGCTTGGCTTGGGAAGAAAAGGGGAGAAAAAAATTCAAACACCCAATTAAATGAGAGCTGTCTTGCTAAAAACATGGGAGAGGATGAAGCTAGTGACTGAATAACCTCACTCTGTTCTCCATATAATGTCTTCTGGCAGAAGAGCAGCAATAGGCCCTCTGGGAAAACCCAGGAGGGTTAGGAAAAGCCCTTCAAATGAGAATAGATGCATCAGCTTTGTGGATGGAAGTCTGTCCCTCTGGTTTGTAATGCGCACGAGAAAAAAAAGGAGGATGTGCGGTGTTATGTCATCCATTTTTGACACATTATATGCTATCTTTCAAATGAAGCTGGTGTAGCTTGCAGCCAGTTCTATGTATTTATGGTGTATGTGTTGTAAGGGTTGTGTTGCCGGAGGTCCCCTTACTATTATTAATTCAACCACAATGCCTCAGTTTAACTCCATTAACACTGCTGTAGGTCAAAGGGAATCTAACACTCGAAAGCTCTCGAATGATTCAGACGTCCACACGATGAACACTCGTGTCATGGTTTTGGCCAACTCAGTATTTTGCGGTTGCCAGTGTCATTTTTGTGATGTTGCAGCTAGTAATATGAGCCCAGTTGCATAGTCACAAAAGTGATCATTGGAAACTGTGTCTCCTCAGCCAGGCCTGTGCACATCCTGTCTTCTGTCACGTCTCTCTCTCTCTCTCTCTCTCTCTCTCTCTCTCTCTCTCTGTCTCTCTGTCTCTGTCTCCTTCTCCTACTTCTCCTTCTCTGGCTTGCATGGAAACGCCAACCTTCTTTGTATGCTCTCTAACTAAGATTACACTGATTTTTTTTTTTACATAAAATAATCTTAAAATTAGCCCTGCGATAGACTGGCGATCCGTCCAGGGTGTACCCCGCCTCTCGCCCTATGACTGCTGGGATAGGCTCCAGCCCCCCCGTGACCCTCAACAGGATAAACGGGTTTAGAAAATGGATGGATTGATGGAATGTTAAAATTAAGACATATACCATATATATAATAAATATAATGTGATTTTATGTACAGAAACGTAAAATTAATAAAAATGTTTTTGCAAAGATATTTTTTTAAAAATTTAAAAAAAATCTAAAACTAAAAAATTCTAAACAAAGCGATGCACTCGTATCAAAAAAGTATAAATTAACACATAAATAATTATAAATATAAAAAGATCTAAAAAAATTTCAGAACAAGTAATTCCTATATTTAAAACATGAACAAAAAACTTAAAAATAAATGGAGAGAATACAAAAATAGAAAAGAAACTATTCACAATAATGTATTTCTTTCTATGTATTTCAATGTAAAAAAAAACAAAATGTACAAAAAAATTATATAACTATAAAATATAAAACAATACAAAAAATATAAAAGTAAAATAAAAATAAGTTAAATAAAAATACAAAAAGCGAAAGGAAAAACTAAAATAACAGTTCGTTCCAGTGACAACAATAATCTAAACTATTTCTTTTATCACATTAGAGAATATTTAGATATAAAATATCAACATAAAGCAACTCATTGTTACTATATTATTAGTGTTTTATTTATCATATTTGATTAACACACTAATTTACATGTGGCATAATTATTTAATAATTTTGCTTACACTTTTTACTATTTTAAAAGGAAGTGATTTTAAAAAGTAACCAGATACAAACTGAGAGTTGAGCTGCAGCATAATAACATTCAGCTTTTTACTTTACATTTTGTCATTGAAAGGTGAAAAACGGGAAATGAAAAGACACGGAAGCCTCAATAGTCAGTTTCCATGGCAACAGCGGGGTGTGAAAAGGCTTGTTGGCCTTCACCATGCCGTGTGGTGTATTACATTCATAATTGGCCAGGGTTAATGAGTCGGCGGTCGACAATCACAACATCACACTACCACATCCATCACCCACATGTCACAATAACGCCGCTTTCAGTGATGCTCCATTTATTTATATCGTGACATGGAGTTGTCTCGCTGTCGTCATATTATTCTGACTGATTGACAGCAGAGCTCATCTCTTGGGATTTCATTTGTGCCTTTGATTGCTGTTTATTTCATCCAAACCACAGCACACAGAAAAGGAAAACTCCTTTATGACTTACATTTGCTGTAATCAAAAGTTTGATCTTCTTTCCAACATAAGACTTGATGGAAAATGTCCATCAATCTGGCAATAACAACCTACTTTCTCTTTTTTTATTTCAGAAAGGTTAACAAGTGCTACCGGGGTCGATCTTGCCCGATAATTGTCCATTGCAGGCAAGTATAAATGTTTGAACCTTGAGACAATCGATGCCCCTGCTGGATTGGGATAGAGAATGCTGGGCGTGGCCTGTGTGTGTGTTGGAGGGGAGAGGCTGTTTATTTAAAGCTGCTCAGTCCATTTACTTTATCTGGGTCCACTGGAGCGGCTGTTTATTCCAGCAGCCGTGTCCTTATGGAAACAGTTTGGCACAGAGATACTCAGCCAAAGACTTTCATTTCCCATTTGGTTGAGTTAGTTAACTAGCCTTGATTGGGTTGTTTTAAACACCAGGTATCTGTCTAACCACTTTTAATAGTCACTTCCTGTTAAGTCATGCATGGGGCCAGACTGCCTCCTCTGTCCCTCTGAGGGAGACGTACGGACTGAGTGTCTAGTGTGGATTAATGAAGCAGTGGTGCTCAGGCCGCTCTCCTGTTTTATTGGCCTTTCCTTTATTAGAGAGATGTGCACGCCTTGTTTGCAATTAACATGCAGAGCCGTTGAATGGCCGGCGGGCACAAAGGGAGGCTTTTCATAAGTCTATCTCTGGAGTAATGGAAAAGCAAGGCTCTCCAAAAGCTGTTCTCGAACTGCCCCTGGCCTCTCAACCTCTCCTCTGCTCCTGAGGTGCATGCATTTAAAAGTCTTTGTCCCCGGTGCGCCTCACAATCCATTCCCCCTCTCCCCAGCAGCCCCGAAAGTCTCAAGACCACACATGCACTCGTGTGCACAGGTTTAACAAAATCAGTATTATTGGAACATCAAATATTCACATTTGCCCAGGTATTTTTCAGGATTATTAGTGATTGCAGGTATTTAAGTGGTCTATTTTATCTGTAACGCAGATTTTAAGCGAAGGTAGCAACATGTCTCGCTGCTCAGACTAATTTATGTTTAAATATACTCTGCACCTCACAGCCTCTTAGCAGATGCACATGCAAATGAGCAATTTGTTGCCTTATAAGAAAAACATTCTGAGATTAAAGCATGTAGAGCTTTACTCTGCCACCTTAATGATCTCTTTCTCTCTCTCTCGCTCTCTCTCTCTCTGTAGTGATGGAGCTGGCAGGAGTGGGACTTACATTCTGATTGACATGGTCCTCAATAGGATGGCTAAAGGTAACCATCAATGGCTTCCCTTTCACTCTTTCTGCTTGCATTGGAGGGTTGCCCTGGCAACGCTAAAGCCTCTCATTTTCAGCAGCAGGTCTTGGGGATGCATTAGAGGGTGACTTTCTGAGGCCTGGAAAGGCAAGAAAGACAGAAACACACAGAGAGGGAGTGAGTAGTAGTGGAGAGAGTGGAACAAAGAGAAAAAAAAGGAGAGGGAAATAAAATGAAAATGCAAGCTAGCCCCGCATTAGTAATTATCTGTTAAGCTACCATCGTGCCATATTGACCTGCATCACAATTGAAACATGAATTTAGATAGCACATGCATGGAAATGAAATGTTTAAAAGGAAAATCCATTCAAAATCAGAATTCACAATGTTGCTACGGTGGTTTGAATCAATATTTAATATTTGCTGGGAAATATGTGTTTCGTTATTTAGATATATATATTTTACGATCCTTAGTTTTGTTTTTTTTTTTTAAACAATTCCAAGCAAGAATATTTCCCTGCATAGATAGAGCATCATCCAAAATACTGTCATGTTTTAGTTTTTTTTTGGTTTTTTTTTTTCCCCCAAAGCATTTCTATTAATCATTGGTCTCTGTCTTGGCTTTGAAATAAACTTATTCTTGTACGCAAATATAAATAAGCTGTAGCAGTATGTTAAACTGCTGGACTTACAGCTCACAGGTTCAGCAGATGTCTGTTGTTTTGTCCCTGGTTAGATGAATCTAATTTAAAACAAATCTCCCAGCCACCACTGTTGGCACCATCATGTAGGTCTGTTGGAGAATTGGATATGTACGAATGACAAAATGTATAACAACTTGAAGCCTGAAAATAATCTTTTTAGGTGGGTGTAGCGTTGTAAAAGAAAAGGTGCAAAAGTAGATTTGTTTCCAAATTTCCTTTAAACTGCGTTGTCTTCAGCCAAAATCTTACATTCAAGAGAGACGAAAGAGACTAAATTACTGTGATGCAAAGGAGCTGAGTCCTTTCATGAAAGCCCTCCATAGCTTAACCTGACCTCTGCCCTTTGACCTCTGCCCTTTGCCTGCAGTCCGGCCCGTCAGTACGGGTTAGGACGACGGCTGACCCTGATGCAAACCTCCCTGTCTGTGAAGCTGAGTGTCCTGTCCCGCTGGTTCAGCGACGGATGNGACCCTGATGCAAACCTCCCTGTCTGTGAAGCTGAGTGTCCTGTCCCGCTGGTTCAGCGACGGATGCGGCGTTGCCATGAATCCACCCGGTGCTCTTTTTAACCCTTCGTGTTCTCCTTCAGAGCTAAATGTAAAAAAACGAACAGAATCTTTACTCTTCAAAGCTTTTTCTTAGTGGAGGAGCCTCTCTTCATCTTAACTCTGGAATCCAACCCTTCTGAAACATGAAAGTCTTGGAGCAGTGGAGTGCTTTGAGTGCGAAGTCCAAATGCATTAAATCCCTCTCTCTCCACCCACCCTGTCTCGTTCGCCTCATCTCACGTTCACAAAATCTTGAGACTTTAGGAACTTGCAATGTTCTTTTTTCTTTCTAATTAATTGTATTACCTGAGCCCTAGAATTCTGCTTGAAACTCGTAAAGTTATCAAACAAATGAAATGTCCAGATTCACGGCAAAAACTGAATACGCCAAACTCAAACCGAGCCGATCACCACTGGATGCAATCAATACACAAGTGCACACAGTCTGAGCTCTTTGTGGACTTCCTGCTCAACACTGTCCTCATCATTTAGATCATTTTTTTTTTTTTTTTNTTTTTTTTTTTTTTTTGGTACAAGATTCTCACAGAGAAGCCAGCGTACTGCGTGTTTCTGAATGCATTATTGCGCATTTCCCAGACCAAAAATATCCTCTTGCATATTTTATCGAGAAGCGGTCTGTGGCTCTGGTCCAAGTCTTTCGAGGGATGAATGTAATAATTTTCAATCGCAGCGCTGTTCCAAAGGGAGCGCAGCATAAAGAGAGATTGACAGATGTGAGCTGGATTACCCCTCTGCTTTGAACTCAGTCCAATTTTTGGTCTGTTGCAGGTGCTAAAGAGATTGATATTGCCGCTACCCTGGAGCACTTGAGAGACCAGAGAGCTGGCATGGTCCAGACAAAGGTAAGGTCCTCGGCTCTGAGCTGGGGGGNGAGGCAGGGAGGGAGGAGGGGCCACAGTCACTCAAACAGACGTTGGCTGACTTCGTGTGCAGGATCAGGGGAAATGATGGAGTAATTGATAACTGCTTCAGGATTAGAGAAAGGTTGAATTGGAAGATAAAAAAAACTCCGTTTTTTTTTTTTAACCACTCCAACAAATCCTCAGCAGCAGTNGAATTGGAAGATAAAAAAAACTCCGTTTTTTTTTTTTAACCACTCCAACAAATCCTCAGCAGCAGTAATGAACAGACTCTTTAATAATTGAGCCAACAATAACGCCGCTCTCCTGTAACGCCACGTAAACTGCTCAAATCATTAAAGTGACCGTTAAATAGACATGTAATAGCTTCTGCTAGCAGGGATCTAAATAAAGACACAACATGGAAACACTTTCTTACGTTTGTGCTCCGCTGGCTTCAATCTTTTATTTCCTCTTTAACTTAACAAATGTCAGCAAAAAGCATTCCGCATTAGATTAAATTCTTAAGTCCAATTCATGCTGGTACTTACACTGTTCAGTGTTACACCAGGCCATTTAAGGAAATTGTTAGTGCTATGATGTATCTATTCTAATCGTCTAATGCAATTAAAAGGTGGGAAGTCTCTTTTTTTGTCTTTATTGTAACCAAAAAGATTAATAATAGCAATAATAAAGGTTAAATTCATGCAGGAGTTATTTAGGGAAGTTGCTTTGTAGCAGACTTTTGTTTTTCAATGGTGCATTAATGCTGCTTTTACAGCCTGTTTAATGCCAAAAAGCTTTTAAAAAGAAGACTCTCTCTCTCTCTCTCCTACTCATTTTTTTAAATTTCTCTCTCTTTCTCCCTCTTCCTCTGTCTCTCTCTCTGGCTCTTGTTCTTTCTCTGTTTCTCTCAATTGCAATTCCAATTCAATTGAAAGGCTTTATTGGCGTGGAAGTTTAAAAAAAAAAAAAAAAAAAAATTTGCCAAAACTTCAAGCTACAAATTCATAAAATAATAAAATAAAAACTAAAACATAAAAACTCCCTCTCATTTTCTCTCTGACCTCTGTCCCTTTCTCTCTCTTTCTGTCTCTCTCTACCATTTTCTCTCTCTCTCTCTGTCTGATCACAACTAAAGAAAAAAAAAAACTCCTTTCACTTCTGACAGACATCAACATTCAGTCATTTACGACCNCAACTAAAGAAAAAAAAAAACTCCTTTCACTTCTGACAGACATCAACATTCAGTCATTTACGACCATTTTCTTCCTAACATCCATGTCTGATCTCAACAGAGACTGATCGCCCCCTAGTGGTGTAATTATGTATAGCACCGTGTTTTCTGCCTCCCAGGAGTGAGAAATTGATGTTATAGGAAACTTTTAACACAGAACTTAAACTCAGCTTGGGATTAGATATAAATACATATAACACAGGTATAGATCCGCTTATGCTTCCTTTAGCCAACAACAAACATCAGAAGACCTTCAAAAATAGAAAAGCTGAACATCTCCACAGCAAAGCTAAAGGCATGGCCACCAGTGACTCCTCCATATTGATTGAGCCTATCCTCAGGCCAAGCTATGGCAGCTTGTGTGTTGATGTTGACACATCTAAAGGCTGTTCCCTCCAAACTCCTACGTACCTTTTTGCTGTGAGTGGACTCGCAGCCTGAGGAAAGGAGAGGAATATAAAAACAGCAGCTCCATGGGGCAAACATCAATCAGGCCTTTTGTGCTCCTCAGGGAAAAGTCTGAGTCAGTTTGACAAACAAACACACACACACCGATAGACACGCACACACAGAGCTGAGAGACAGCTTGACTCAAAGCTTCATTTTAAGACACACCTGGCTGGATCGATGGCGGTGCCGGTTATGCGCTGAAAGCCTGGAGAGTGGTTCACCTTCACCTCAGTCTGTGGCCAAACACACGCTGGGTGGGGTGGAGAGAGGCGCAGTATGTGTGGTGTGAGGTGTGTGTGGTGGAGGGGAAGGCAGCGGCGCCTGTCTGTCATTCTGATATGCACGACTGGAATTCACACGTTCCGCAAAGAAAGGAAAAGAAAGAAGCAAACTTTTCTATTAATTTTGTGAAATTATCTTGCATCAAGTAAAAAGAATCAATAAAACCAGTCAATAAAAAGCAATAAACACTAGAATTTTTTTCCCCTATATTTTTCTAAGGAAATAAGAGTTTCAGAGCTCAATAAGAGACAAAAGAATACAAAAACAACAGTCAAGACTTTCTCATATGTGCTCGAGCTGAAAAATAACTTATCCAGACTAATAATCCAAAAAGGAATCTAATAATCAAGTGTATATGATTTTTTCAGATTAAGTTCTTATTAAGCAAAATTCAGAAAGAATCACCTTAAAACAAGATCTTGTGTTTTTTTTTCTGAATCCGTGGTTTTGCTGTGAACACACAGTAGAGGAAAAGTAAACCTGATAAAATGTTCTCCCTCCTCCTCCTCCCCCCCCCTTCCTCCTCCTCAGGAGCAGTTTGAGTTTGCGCTGACAGCCGTGGCAGAGGAGGTGAACGCCATCCTGAAAGCTCTTCCCCAGTGAAGAATTTTTTTTTTTCCACCTCCACCTTCCTTTTCGCTCGCCGAGCACCGACTCCTCTGCCCACTCAAGACTGACATCTCTCTCTGCTCTTCCTCTGCTCAGTCTCCATCTGTCCCTCCTCTTCACCACTATATATACTGTATACTTATGAATGTCGTGCCAGATATCTCACCTGGATCCATATTCACAAAATGTCTTCGAGTGCGAGTGCTGATCTGGGATCTGGAAGCCGATCTGGGAACTTGGATCAGCACTCCTACTATCAAAGCTTTTGTCAATATGAACCCTGGTCCTTTAGAACTCTATAATTGTGATGTAAGAAGTTGCCATGACAACTGTTTACGTGATGTCAAGTGAAGATTTTTGTTCCAAAATGGCATAACTATGATTGATTAAAAAAAAAAAAAAAAAAAAANAAAAAAAAAAAAAAAAAAAGTCACGCAGACTATTGGCAAATTAAACATATTATAGTACTTTTCAAAGGATAATATGTAAAGTAAATTAAGTTTGTGTCTGTTAAAATGATAGTACTTCTCCAGAATATATCCCTATCCCGTATTGGATTAGGTTTCAAAAGTGTACATACATTTTGGAAGTAAACTCCTCACATGCTTCTCTTCCTCTGTGGTTTGAATAAATGCTCTCCTCTGCATCACATGTATAGATGTTGACGTACGTGTTGTATTCTGGGTAATGAGAGAGATTCTTTAAACGCCTCCATTTACAGTTCCTGCAGCATATCAGGTGTTTTATTCTTCATGCTGCATTTATGATTTGACAACATGAAATCATTTTGTTTATATCAGCGTAATAGAAATATCCAGATTACCGAGATAGTTATTGCTTGTATTTAGAAATGCTGCTGTCATCCTATATTGCTAGTAAATATGATATATATTTATGCAGAAATTATATGGACATTGTTGCTGACTTTCTTTGTCCTCCATCACAGGTATATTGTGATTTTCAGTGCAACGTCAGCTTATTCTCTCTGTGTAAAGACCATGAATGACTTGATGAATCCTATAGTGATATCTGAAAATATATACTGAGACTCCACGAGAACTATATATTTTGTGTGGAAAAAGTAACATTCAGATTGATAATAAATCACAGAAGAGATTATGCTGCTTTGCTGTCTGGTGTTTAATGTTGTTTCACCCTAAAACACTCGCGCGCATACACAAAAAGCCAGGCCAACGCCGCCCGTACACAGCACGACGTTTGATTGAGTACCAGCCTCAGCAAAGTGCCAAAGAAAAGCTGTCTCATGCTCCCTGAGGGTTTGTATCAGGAATGAATTCCTGGTTTGTACAGATGAAATGTTTGGTTCATGGGCTCTGTCAGAAACTGGCTGGGATTTGAAATAGGATCAGGCTACCGAGGTGAAGTTGCAATATTACTGAGAAAAGAAGTACAGAATCCAATCTATGGAATATTTGCTGCAGGTCTGGATTTATGATATCACAGCCACTTTATCGGGATGTCAGGATACTCGGTTTTAAAAATATTCTGTATCACATCGGGGTTCATTTCTGTTATCTGCTTGATTGAGACATGATTTCTGCAATGAACCAAGACAGCAAATTTCCCTCTTTTCATATTTATAAAAACATGTTTTCGATAGAGTTTGCAGTATTATGTTTGGTGAGGTTCAACAGAAGATTTCATAAATCCTCCTGCTGGTGGAAAATCAAAAAATACAAAGGGTTGAGGGGATTCATAAAACACAGTGGTAGATTTAAAGGACCACACCACCCATTTTGCATGTTTGAGCCTAATATATTCAATTTTCATACAAGTAATGTTGCTGACAACCATTTCTCAAAGCATACTACTGGAACGGTGAATTAAAAAAAAAAAAAAAAAAAAAANAAAAAAAAAAAATTCCTACCTTCCAGACCGCCACTGGTTTCAGTTCATTCTGGTACGCTCTTAAAATCAACTTGTTGATACTTGAGTCGTTCTTGGGATAGGTAATCCATCATCGCAAACAAGACGTGTATCCAGGGTTTTTTTTGTTTTATTTTTTTTCAAAATTTTGTAATTTTTGCATTTAAATGCAATAAAAAGCGCAGAGTGAATTGTATATCCAGAGAATATAGTCCCAAGAGAAGACCTGGTTTATCGAAAAATTTAAACAACCATGACTTCATAAGGCAGCATAACTATTATCAGGTGAAACATCAATTTTTACAGTGGGTGTATCACTTGAATATTTAATTTTGAAAGATTAAATTTTGCAAAACATCAGGAAAGCTGAAATACGGTTTTATCTTTTGGGAAATGATTGTCAACCTTACGTGTATGAAAACTGAATATATTAGGCTCAAACATGCAAAATGGGTGTTATGGTCCTTTACCGTGTAAGGGTAGTGTGTGTCACGCAACTACATTCCCTTATTCATTAAACAACGTTACTGTCCTCTTTTAATGTTGCTGTTACTGTGGTATTTGATGTTTCTTTAGAATGCGGAGCTCTAAAGCAGAGAATTTAAGTTTGTTTTCCAGTTTGACACGTACATTTCACTTCAACAACAGATAAAGCAGCTTAAATATGAAGCAGCTCATTAACACACTGATTTTCATTTTCTTGTACCTGTGACACAACTATGACAACAAGGCTGCAGTAATGAGACAACGATGCGCTAATTAACATCAGAAAAGCTTTCTGAATGAGCGTCGATCATCACAGTGAGCATTTAGCATGACACTAGTAAGTACGTAAAGTTTACTTGTGTAGCACTTTTCAAGAGCAAAGGTCACAAAGTGTTTCACAATAAAAAAAAAACATCAAAATACAACTATATAAAATACATACAAATAAAAATAGCACGCTACCCAAGAAATATACAAATAAATAAAATATGCGACAGAAACAAGCTCCCCAAAAGCTAGTTTAAAATGATGGGTATTAAGATACTTTTTAAGAGTCCACTGATCTCAAGAGAGTTCCAAAATGTAGTTAGTTCCCCGAAGTTTTAATGGAATTACCCCAAGATATATTTTTTTAAATTTTAATGCCAAAACATTAAACTCATTTGTGCTCATCTGTCACAGGTGTTTTAGTAATGCAACATAACAGGAAGACAAAATGAAATTTATATATTGCAATTACCATATACACGAGTATAAGCCGACCCCCTGATTTTGACCTGCAAATTTAGATTTAAAAAAAAAAACCCGTATATAAGCTGACCCCCTGATGTTGTCCCATCAATTTATTTGTTTAGCAAATTACCTGTTTTTCTGGATATTATCATAGTATTCCTGTGATTTTCTGAAAATAATCCGTACCAGTAACGATAAACATGATATTATTTGACCAATCACAACAGCTCTTACTGGCCGCCACAAAATGTGCTGGATAAGATGTTTTGTCAGGAAATATCTCATTCTAAGGTATGNCTTACTGGCCGCCACAAAATGTGCTGGATAAGATGTTTTGTCAGGAAATATCTCATTCTAAGGTATGATTTAAACCATTTCCCATAGGTAGTGGTAATGGGTAGTATTTCCACCTCTGGAAATTTCGTTCTCTGGGATCAAATGTGAATTTCTCGTGTATAAGCCAACCCCCAGTTTGCTTTGTGAAATTTGGTAATACAAACTCAGCTTATACTCAAATATATATGGTAATCTATACAAAAATATCAGTATCAGCCATAGCAATCGTGGAAATTATAGTTTAGATATGTGTAAAAAGTCTATATAATGCATCACTTACTGAAGTTAAAAGTAATTTTGCACATTTGTGACCTTTTAGTTTGAAATATAAAATGGACTATATATTTACATAAAGAAGCAGAAACACTTAAATACATGCAGCACATATACAGAATGTATAACTTCAGGATGCTCACACACTCATATGCTTGCTTGCATGTGTGTGTGTGCGCATGCTGTTCATTGACATGTCCCTCCCTCCCCTGACAGTTCTAATAGCCAGGAATGAGGCTTCATGCACTTCCTGAAGCCTCATTTGCATATGATTCACTGATGAGCTGCCAGCACGAACCAGCAGCACCAAACCAAAGCTCCATTAATATTCCTCCATTCAGGTTGTAAAGCACACAAACCTAATCAGCTTAGAAATGACTGTATGGAAACCATAATTACGCATGTTTAATTGCTTATCATCTGATGGGTACAAGTTTATTAGAAAATGTATTCATGGTAATTGCTTCTTGAGGTATCGGCTACAGTACCATGTGATATCCTGTTAGCTCCCAGGATTAATTCATTCTGAAAAAGACGCAAACTTCGATCCAGCGTGTTGCCTCTTTGGTTGCTTGGTTTAACTCAAAGTGATTTTTAATTTAGGGGTCTCCAAATTGCTCCTTAAGCTCGGATAAGTCTTGGGAGCGAGATTTGTCAGGAGGATTTGTCAGTTGTCGTTAAGCAAATCTGCGCAAACGTGATGCTGCAAGAAAAAACGAAAAACCTGCATGGCGTCACGGAGATGCGTAAAAAGGGAAACAGCGCCAGAAAATCACCGGAATGAAATGAGAAATATGTATGGTAAGAGAGACTTCTGAAGTGGAACCATCTTGAAAGGAAAGAAACAAGCAGATTAAAACTAAAAAAAAACCACACTGCAGGCCCCACAGAGAGCTCTCCACACAGCCAAGAACGTGGAGTGGGCCTTTTCTCAGTGAACGCTTCAGCTCCTGCCCACTCTTTGATGATCTCTCCATGGTTTGTAGTAATCATTGTTGGCTCTTAATCCTTCTGATACACTTTGAAATTCATGCATTGAAGGTCCAGCCTAATATTCTTGGCAGGAAAAAAATCCCCCAAATGTTCTGTAATCTCCTGAAATTTTCTACTTTCAAGTTAAAAAAAAAAAAAAAAAATTTCAGTGAGTTAAAATAAAAACAATTTTACAACAAAACACCATATGACCTTAAAGAAGAAACACACTGATTTTCATGTTCTTATTTTCATTTTGGGGACTGTTTTGAAGTGCAAAAAACACATTGATCTGCTTCTACTCTCCCTTACTGCAGCACTGCTATGCACATTGAGTGAAAACAGTACAACTTTGATCCCTGTTCTATAAAACTGATCTAGTAAATGTTGTTTCTGTCATTTGTCAGCATTCGATGTGTTGAACTGTTCAGTGTTAGAATAAAAAATGAAATAATGGAGCTAAAATTAACACAAAATAATAATTTTGCTTATTAAAGGGACATACAAGTGATTTTCAAGTCACTACAAGTTGACTTTTATAGCATACTGGAATAAACCGAAACCAATGGCTGCCTGGAAGGTAGGAAAAACAATTCTAATATTTACCATGCTAGTGGTATGCTCTGAAAAATGGTTGACAGGAGCGTAATGTGCATGCAGATTTCATTTATTGGGCTAAAACATGCTAAATTAGCGGTATGGTCCTTTAAACAATGCTCTGTTGAATTATGAGGTGGAATTTCAACTGGGCTTCATCAGATCTTCTTGGTTGATTAATAATAATTTGATAACATTAAAACTAGCCGACTTCACTTTTCAGCTCCAAGCCTCTGAGAAGCTTTGGCTTCTCTCGGACACCTGCGGATCCTTCAACATGCCGACAAACAAGTCATTTCCCTGTGGAGAAGGATGGGAAATCCCAGTGTTTGCTTGTTGGAAAAACGTCTGGGATGTTTTCCAGGTTTTCCCAAAGAGAAAAGCCGTGTTCTTCTCCTTCACTGTTGTTTGGAGTGAATGGAAAGCAGATTGCAGAGGCCGAGCCTCTCATGTCTGTCCAAGTCCTCCCTAACTTTGATCTTCTTAAGAAGCACACGCTTTTACACTCGTCTATCTTCTTTCTGTCTCCGTTCGTTAAAACGCTGATCCGGAGTAAATTGATCTTGCTTGAATAGTTTTGCTCAGCCAAGATTATGCAATGAACAGCTGCTTTAAAATATGGAATCTTTGTTCATCGTGGATTCCCAAATCTCAACATCAAAGAGATCAAACATGGTGTGTGACTGTACTGACTGACACACACACCCCACACACACACACAGAGTAAACATAACTAAGATTAAAAAAAGATTCTACTGCACAACACACCACGTACGCACTACATTCAAGCAAACTGCCAAGGAAGAAGTTCAAATCCTATATTTTGCATGTTTGAACCTATTTAATTTTCATACATGTAAGGTTACTGGCAATCATTTCCCAAAGGATAAAACTGTATTTCAGCTTTCCTGATATCTTGCAAAACCTCTTAATCTTTCAAAATTAATATTCAAGCAACACACCCACCTTAAAAATCAATGTTTCACCTGCTAATAGTTACACAGCCTTATGAAGTCACGGTCATTTAAATTTTGTGATAAACGCAGGTCTTCTTTTGGGATGATATTCCCTAGTGGAGACACACATTCACTCCACGTTTTTTTATTGCTTTTTAAATGCTAAAATTAGAAAACTTTGAAAAAAAAAAAAAAACCTGAATACACATCTTATTTGCAATGATGGATTACCTATCCCAAGAACGTTTCAAGTATCAACAAGTTGATTTTAAGAGCGTACCAGAATGAACTGAAACGAATGGCGGTCTGGAAGGTAGGGAAAAAAATTTTATTCACTGCTCCAGTAGTATGCTTTGGGAAATGATTGTTAGTAACGTTACATGTATGAAAATTGAATATATTAGGCNAAAAAAAAAAAAAAAAGCTAATGGCACAATTGAAAAATACTCTATAATTCCTGCATGCAAAATTCTCCTGCAGCAAAACCATTAAGTATTATGAACAAAATGTAATGGCTGTGAAGAGATGCATTTTTATTTTCTGAGAGAATTTGTGCTCAGGTGTGGAAGTTTAGGGTCTGATGTGGAATCAGATGGATTACGGAGGCTTGCCGAGAGCTTTTTATGCGATGTCGAGCGCTTAAAGCAGCTGTAGGTGAGAAGTCGTGGCGAGGTTCAACAGGCTGAGCAGGAAACGTGAGACCTTCAAAAGGAAAGCAAATCTCCTCTGTTACCCCCCCCCGNCCCCCCCCCGTGTCCTCCTCCCCGCTTATTAATGGCCACACAGCAGCCACGGTGACATTTTACAGCATCTCATCGCCATCCCATCATGCATCTGGGGATCGCCTGGCATTTGGCCGCAGTGTTTTCATCAGTGTTGCTGTGGATCTGACCAGCACGACCTCAATACTGCTCACTGTCACTCATCATAAGTGAGTTTATCAACACACATCTAATCGTCACACTCCGCAGGGACCTTAAGCATTTGCATACTAAGATTGCTTTCTTTTGCTCGGCTGAGAAAGCGCCTCCTTTGCATAATTATTAATGATAAAGAGAAGATGAACAAATGTGTCAGAAGGTATTGGCATCGAGTACACAACTACATTCTAAAGGATGCATTTCGTGCGGAAAGACAAGGGCAAAGGGTAAGAAAACTGAGCCGCAGACTGTCAAGAGATGCACTTTGCGTGAAGAGAACGGGTTAATTCAAAGGCCAGAGATGGAAAATATGGACAAATCTGATGATTTTGTATTTTTAAATCATGGTTTGTCCACAAAGTCCCTTTAGGAATAAAAGAGTTTGTCAAAAAAGAAAAAAGAAAATGCAGAATGCTGATAAAATTATAAATGCTGCAGACAAACAGGATACAACAATGTTACAATGCAAAAAGTCATTAATTTGTTTCGTCAAAGAAGCAAATGTTCTACATACAAAATTCTACTTAAAAGTAAAGAGTTCATTTGCAAAAACATAAACTGTTTTTATAAATGTTTAAAGTCATAGTTTTTTTTATTGTGCATTCCAGGTAATATCAATCAAACTATGAGTTATTTTGTTGCTACAGCAAAGGAGAGCACAGGTGGATGATTGCGGGGTTTTTCTTAATTTTTTTTACACATATAAGCACTGCAAACATTTAAAGGCCCATACCAGCCATTTTGTATGTTTGAGCCTAATATATTCAATTTTCATACATGTTACGTTACTGACAATCATTTCCCAAAGGATAAAACCGTATTTCAGCTTCCCTGATATTTTGCAAAATCTCTTAATCTTTCAAAATCAAATTCAAGTGATACGCCTTAAAAATGAATGTTTCGCCTGCTAATAGCTACACAGCCTTATGAAGTCACGGTCATTTAAATTTTTCGATAAACGCAGGTCTTCTTTTGACGATATTCCCTGGTGGAGACATACCTTCACTCCGCGCTTTTTATTGCACTTAAATGCTAAAATTACAAAACTTCGAAAAAACCTGAATATACGTCTTGTTCACAATGATGGATTACCTATTCCAAAAACATTTCAAGTATCAATAAATTGATTTTAATAGTGTACCAGAATGAACTGAAACCAATGGCAGTCTGGAAGGTAGGAAAAACATTNTTTTAATAGTGTACCAGAATGAACTGAAACCAATGGCAGTCTGGAAGGTAGGAAAAACATTTTTAACTCAGTGTTCCAGTAGTATGCTTTGGGAAGTGATTGTCAGTAACGTTATGTGTATGAAAATTTAATATATTAGGCTCAAAAATGCAAAATGGATGGTATGGTCCTTTAAAAACAGACTACAAAATGAAAATCAGAACATGAAAGTCTGTAAACTAAATGTCCTTTTTCAATAATCATGATGAATTTGTGTACTTTACCTCTGTAACAATGTTCTATAACAAAGAACAAGAATAATACTCCCATAAGCATACAATAGACAGAACTCCAGTTTCAGCCCAGCGACATAAAGAGAAATTTAAAATAAAACATATAATTACATAAAGGAACTCCTCGGTGGTGTTTAGACACAGCAGAGTGAGTGTAGCTGCTGCTCTGAGGAGTTCTGCTGTGTACCATTAAAGCAGCAGGCACATATTGTCTGTCATCTGCTGTGGGTAATTACCACGTTTTACACTGTCTTACCCTCTGTGGGTAATGTTCAGCGTCTGTAAGGAAGCGTTTCATACCAACACTGTAACCATTTGCCACTTTATATGAAACAGCTGCACTCTTTTCACAGGACAGGAATAAATAAGTCGTGTCCTCTGCTAAACACAGGCCTGCACACTCCGCACTGTAATAGCATGATATTAAAAATGCCCACAGAGACTGTTAAGTCACAACAGCACATTTGCACCAGGATGGGCGACCTTTTGTGAATTTTAATGAGGCTTTTTCATGAGTTTCAAAGCAAAACATACAGAACATGTAGAATAATATCAGCTGGGAGAAAACCTAAGTTCAATGCTTCTGTACTGTAATTCTGTGGTAGGTGAAGTTTATTTGATAATTTACAATTTGTATATTTTTATATCTGGCTCACTATATTTCAGAGGGAAATATTGTACATAATGACTTTGTAGGTGAAGATTTTACATTCAGCATCTTCAGTTTCAGTTTACTTTACATTTTATTGATCTGTTGGGGAAATTTGTCCTTCGCATTCGATCCGCTCTAACTGCTATGAGCAACCACAGTGCAGCACCTATGAAACAACTCCGAGTTTAGAGCCTAGCGCCTTGCTCAAGGGCATGGCAGGAGCATCTAATTCTAAGGGCAGAGAACCCGGCACTGTATGAAGTTGAAATTCGGCAGATTCATTGCTCAGGACCCAAGAACGTGCAGTGTTGTGTGTGAAGTTGTTCGGATGAGCGGTTCTTGAACTGAACTGTGCCGATGTAGCAGCCCAAAATTATAAGCCCCTGCCAAACTATACCCGGGTATAGTCTGGTCTAGGCCAAAATATACCCTGGGGTTTAAAATAGCCCAGGTTGGTTTATACCCTGTATATTTTGAGCTAGACCAGACTATACCCCACTAGTCCAGATTATACCCTCTTGTGTTTTTCATAAATTAGTCTGTATTTCAATGTCCAGAGTTTCTTTCCATCATAATTAAAAAAAATAACGTCACTGCAACATAGACTTTTTTGATAAATTATAAGGTTGTGCCATCAGGGTTAGGGTTATGGCTGAGTGTGGGGCTGTAATCTGGCCTTGGGGGGNGTATGATAGTTTAAATCACCCCGGGTATAAACTGGACTAGCCCAGAATATATTCAAGTCTAGCCCACTTTAACCCTGGGGATAGTCTGGGCAGGGGGTATATCTTGGGCTGTTACACCAGTAAAAAGTAGTCCATGTGGCAGGATACGCAGTGGCATGGTCTCAACATGACCCTGTACAGCAAACAATGCTGGTTCACAAGGACATGCAGAACTAAATTATGGCAGGCTGTGGCACACACCATGAAGTCTGAACACGTTTTGAATGGGCATGCACTAGTTCACCTAATGTGCTTTTTTTGGGCGGTGGGGGAAGCTGTGGTTAGTGTTCCACCTGTTACTCCACCCCCATGTGTAATCCCACCCCAACATCTGAAATACAGCAAAGGATTGTTGGGAAAATCCAAAAATCCCCGATCACTTTTGGTGGGTTGTTTAAAGTTTTCCAGCAAATACTTTTTCTTAAGTAGGACTTTTAGTTGTAATGCTGCATTTTTCTTTTTTTTCTTGTTTGACTATAATGAAAGATAGTTTTATTTATTTTAAAAGCAGAAAATATTATCTCTAGGAATTGTAGTTTAAATAGCATCTGTAGTTCTATTTTGCCTCTCTGAGGAACGAGTAACTCACATCTGTCCAAACTTTACAAGTCACGTGATTAAGAATAATCTCAGGGGTCAGCCGAGGTCGTAGCGGGTCCCTCTGCCTCTCCTTCAACAAATAACTAATAATGACCTTTGACCTCCTCCCTTTTGCATGAGAATTGACATCAGTATTCTGCAGCTCCCTCTATGGCAACTCAAGAACAATTTGAAATGCCTTCCACATCCAAACTTGGATTTTTTTTTTTTAATGAACCCATCCAGAGGTNAATTTGAAATGCCTTCCACATCCAAACTTGGATTTTTTTTTTTTAATGAACCCATCCAGAGGTGGGGGATGGGTTGCAGTTGGGAGGAGAGTGGAGATGGGGAGGTGAGATTTGGGCTCATCTGCATCACAGATTAGGGTGCTTAGAGAAAAATCAACCATCCATGATTCATTACATGTTTCCTGCTGAGGCTCTGAGATGGCAGCTATCCTAGCAACAGGATCCTAGCAACAGCAACAACTCTCCACCACCACAGCAGGCTATCAGAAACTTTGATGTCTGGTCAAAATTTAGCCAATGACAAGGGGAGGACATGCGGAAAAGGGATGATGTGTTTTCTCACTAGTTTTGCCAGACTGGGATGTTTTGCTTTGGCATCATGTGTTGTACCATTATAAAAAGCTCAATGTGACATGGTTTATAATGATATCTGGTTTTTGATGCATTTATGTTGTTATCAAAAATTGTTGAAATACAACATTGGAGCCATGTTTCAGCAAAAGGATCTTAAATCCACAATGATATAGTGAACCCAAGATCTAAAAAAGGCCCAGGTGAAGTTACCACGTCAACTGTATCCTGGTTACATTGTGGCAATATAATTTTAAGATGACTTATTTATTTAGTTGTAACAATTTGATTTTATTTTTTATGGTGACAATAATTTTGTAGTTGCATGCAGGAGAGGATTAAAATATCCTAGACAGGTAAAAGCAGCAGAGTTGACTGGAGTCACATGACTTTGACTCAATTTGGACTTCAGTCAAAAGTTTGCTGACTTTTGACTAGATATGACATAATCCAAATAAACTTGGAACTCTACTTTGACTTTGGGACCAATCACTTGAACTTGAGCCTTGACCCCTTCTGCAAATCAAAATAAAAAATATATATAGCAAAAATTTGCAGTGGCATTGAATTTGTTCAAGGAAAATTCTGCCCTAAAGCTCTCCAGCTGTTGAAGGACTAGCAATGCTTGCAATTTTTTTTTTTAAATTTATTTATTGGAATTTTTCTATTATTTCAAAAAGAAACTGACCATTCATAGACGTGATGCTCACCAAGTGCAGTTTAATATTTGAGGGAATAATGTTTATTATCTCAAACATAACTGTTAATCATCAGGTTTTGTTGCTACCTTCAAAAAACAAAAGAACAAGCATTCTTTCGCAACTCCAATCTTGCAGAGACATTTAACAACTAGAGAGTGAACAATTCTTCTGGCATTAAATTCTTATAGAGCGCATTATGACTTGTTAAAAGCTCAAAACTCAAAGTTTCACTTGTATTTGCCAATTTTGACTTGGGAAGTAACTTATGATTTGACTTGGGACTTGCGCGCCAAAAGTTGAGACTTATTTGTTACTTGTAAAACGACACCTCTGGGTAAAAGTATTGTTATTTGACTTAAATATTGCTCAGGTAGTACTAATGTAAATTTTGTGATGAGGCTTTGTCATTTCTCCATCCCAAAAGACACTGAACACACTACAGATATAAACTTTACGGAATATGCAAGGTTGAAAACAATAATATGGCATCTAGGAGCTAAAAACCATAAATAATTTCAGAAAATGTTTTCATTTTACTACTAACAATGGCTTCTACAGCCTTAAAAGCATGAATTCCCAGCTTGTTTCAGAGACATTTACCCTTTACTTTTCTCTAATTTCTTCATTTCGCTCCATGTACGTGCACGTGTGTTGATTGCACACAGTGGTAGTTGGCCATTTTAAATGACATTACTCTGTATTTTGTCTAATGTTCAGCTCACAGTTTACGCCGACATTTGGCTTAGCGGTGAGTTCAATTGGCAAACTGTTGTTTTACTTGTAGATCATCTGTTCTGAAACAAATCCCAGATCCCTTTCATTCCAAACTCATATCCGACATTTGAGAAAAAAGAATCCTTCTCTTGGCATTAAGAAAAGATGGTTGCTGGCAAAATAATTATGCTGAAATACCAACCAATGAGCTACATTACATGAAATACTTTCACTTTGGAAAGGCTTTTTTCATACCTGTTGCTACTGTATGTTTTCATGCACATTTTAGGCTGCTACATCTCTGCTGATGGTGGTGGTGAGGTCAAAGTTTCTGGAAATCCATCAAAAGAAGTGCAGCTAAAGATGAAGGGCTGAAGATGACTTGGGTCATACACTGGCAAGACTGAACAATATCAGCATCAGAAAGATGTTATCATGAAGGCCCTGAGGGAAAGGAAGGGGAGATACAATCAAGAAATCCTGGAGAAGAACTAGAAAAAGACCCTGAATGCAACACTGATGCAGGAATATGAAAGTCTATCATGAGATCTCTCTTTTTCTTCCACCTACAGTACGTACATACATCCTGCTCCACTCGCTCAGAGCTTCTCCATCGAGGGGTTAAGTGATCCTCAGACTCTCTTAAAGGACCATACCGTCCATTTTGCATATTTTAATATATTCAATTTTCATACAGGTAACGTTACTGATAATCATTTCCCAAAGCATACTCTAGAACAGCGATTTAAAAAAATATTTCCCTACCTTCCAGACCACCATTGGTTTCAGTTCGTTCTGGTACGCTATTAAAATCAACTTGTTGATACTTGAAACGTTCTTGGGATAGGGATCGCAAACAAGATGTGTATTCAGGTTTTTTTCAAAGTTACATAATTTTAGCTTTTAAGTGCAATAAAAAGCACGGAGTGATCTGAAAATGCTTCCTAGTGGTGCATTCAAGTGCTGTAGTGAAGAACTGACATTTTCAGATCACTCCATGTATTTTATGGCACTTAAACGCAAAAATTACATAACTTCTAAAAAAAAACCTGAATATATACATCTTGTTCGCGATGACGGATTACCTATCCCAAGAACATTTCAAGTATCAACAAGTTGATTTTAATAGCGTACCAGAATGAACTGAAACCAATGCCAGTCTGGAAGGTTGGAAAAAACTTTTTAATTCACCGTTCCAGTAGTATGCTTTGGGAAATGATTAAAGTAACGTTACCTGTATGAAAATTGAATATATTAAAACATGCAAAATGGACGGTATGGTCCTTTAACAGCTTTCTATGCTCATCTGAAAACAGCCATCTGGGTCTGAGGTGATGGAGCACATGAACCTGCTTTACTGCGACAGTCAGAGATAAAAACAGGCTTTAATGAAGTTATAAAACAGCCCATTTAGCCAAAATGTGTTCCACTCTGGATCTCTGTTTCTGTGCTAATGATCCTACTAGTACACAAACATAAAGCTCAAGGCTTTTGTTTAGATTTACATAAATCCTTTCTCCATTCCCAAGACAAAGCAGCATTAATACATTTTAATGCAACAAATACACAAACAAAGCTTGAAATATTAAACACTGAAGAGTTTGGAGATTTAATATGTTTAGTTGGAGAAGAGACAACGATGATGTACAGCACTTGCCAAAACGAGCTCCAAAATACAATCGGCCCAAATGCCTACAGACCTATGTTAAATTATATTTCACAGTTACTCATTTGACATTTAGACAAACTCAGCCGTTTCGGTCTGATGCCGTACAATTGCGTGGAAAGCCATTATTGTAGGTGGAGAGGTGTGAATCTTTCTCGTCCCTTCGCCTTTTTAAAAGGACACTTGCCATGATGGTTCCTCTCTCCTAATCTGCTGAGTNCCCCCACCCCCCAAAACAACTCTCACTCCAATTTAGCTCCACTTAAATCCCTGTCTGCCTGACAGCTGTTCCGAAATAAAGCGCACCCAGGTGGCTTTTTGTTTCACTGTGTACGTCCTATTACAACCTTCGTTTCAAAAGCTATTTCCTTTGACTTTTTCATTCAATAAAAGTCTTACAAATTCTCTCCGCGGTAATGGCTGTTCAAAGCTTGTTTGATATACAAGAGATTTATGTACAGTTTCTGCATGAAACCAATTAGGTGTTAATGGGAAAAACATCTGTTTTCATGGCTTGTTCTGTTTCGTGTTGATTAATCCAGTCAAGTGTGGTTATAAAGGTGATTACGCTTATTAATTTCAGCAGCACTGTGCATTCATTTAGGGCATGACCTCCTGTTTAAATGGCCTGAGCACTTTTTAAAATTATAGTAACAATAAAGAGCCAATTGCATGTTGACCCATCTGCACAATCCCCCACCTCTCTGTTTTTGCATATATAAATAAAACATGTATGATACGATTTGTGACACATTTTCTGCTGCAAACAGTTTCTGCAAAATGAAATGAAAAGTGAGGATCTTTTTAACAATGGTTTTGCCTTTTGGATGCCAGTTTCTTTTTGCTCTCACTGTCCTCTATAAAGGCAGATTTATGTAACATCATTCCTCTCTGTGCGGTGATGGGTGTGTGTAGGTGCTTCACTTCATTTGGGTTAAAATGGGTGCTTTTTCTTTAAAGTGAGGCAGACATTGAGCTGTGGCTCTTTGCTCCTCAGGAGGTCAACATTCTCAAAGTGGAAGTCAGTGGGAGGATTTCACAGTTTTTCCCAGTCAGAAACAGTTGTGTAATGACAGAGGGAGGAGGCTGTAAAAAAGGGCGATGGAGGGAGATGGGCCACTGCCTCGACACTGTTTAATTAAACCCTTGGAGACTACTGCCTGCATGGGAACAAGGGCCAAATGAGTTGCTAGGTCATGTGCATGCGTTCTGCCACATGAATTATACAAAACACTGCAGGCTCAGTCAAAATACTGCAAATACTTCTCCTTCCTGCCCGCATCACAGGCAAATCCATGGAATTTGTGTCCCAGCTTCAATTCAATTACTGCACTTAGGAGAGCAGTTGGTAAAGAAACATGCATGCAGAGACAAAGAGACGCAGCAGCACAGATGCAACTCAGGTGGCTTAGTTATGTTTTTAAAGGCGGAGTATGATTTATTCACAGAGTATGCTCTTTGATGCACTGGATTAAATATATATTGTGCTCTGTTTTGCATTTTAGTTGAAATATTGTACAAGAGCAGCTGTTTTCTGTTTACAACGATCATAATGAAACCAAAATATGTCAAGTGCTATGATATGATACAACGGGATATAACACGATGCGACACGATATGATACAATATGATGCGATACGATACTATACAATATGCAGTAACGTGTGGTGAAATCTTTGCCTGGGTAGGCAGTGACCTATCAATGTGGCATCTGACTACATTCAATTAACANAGGCAGTGACCTATCAATGTGGCATCTGTCTACATTCAATTAACAAAGCAGCCCAAGTTCATATTATGCATGGATAATAAACAATAAACGCCTTTGTGTGGGAACAAGTTGGAGGGTGAGAGAGAGAAATAAAACTTGGTGCCAGTGTGCCAATAAGTAGAAAACAGCTTTTTCACTGCTAGAAAATATGCGCAAAAACACACTGACAGCCACACACAATCAGAANAACAGCTTTTTCACTGCTAGAAAATATGCGCAAAAACACACTGACAGCCACACACAATCAGAAACTGGTGACGCCGCACCATGGATAAAGAGAAAAAAGAGAAAGAGATCTGTTTCTTTTATCAGTGCCAGCACACCAAATCGCCGATAAGTAGGAAACAGCTTATCCACTCCTACAAAATGCACCAAAGCCACACACAGTGCACCAGTAGCCTAACATCAGACAACATACACAAATCCAATAAAAGCGTTTTTAAAAGTGATACATACTTTTTTTAAAGGGATAACTTACTTTATTTGTAGATGAAGTCCATGCGCCTATCCCTCAGGACAAAGATGTCAAAGACTTTGTTGTAAAAGTCCTCCTTGTTAGGTCCATTCCTCAGTTTCAGGTGTCTCCTTTTCAATGGAAATACAGTAAGAGCCAAGGATGAAAGTCTGTTTTGTTCCATTCTGTTACAGCTTTATGTCTTTATCCGCTTTAGCGCTGAAAAGGTCCTTTTGAAAAGAGTAGGCATGGAAAACAAAAAAGCTTGCTAGCTGGTTGCAGCCACATAGCTAGTCCTTCTTCTGGTACCACTCTGTTTGAAAAGTTCTTGTAATCTTTTGCCCCTTACGCTGGGTAAGATCCTGCAGGTCGGGTGTTGGTTTCCCATTAGCGACCACAGCTCTTTTTTCTTCATAAGACAATGTTGAAAATCTTTTTAAGTAAGAAATATCCACGTTGAACAGCCGCCTTTGGGCTATCAGCGCTACTAGCGCGATGCTAGCAGGTGCTACTGGGAAGCTGGCGCATAGCGTGAGGGAGTGTATGTCACGTGACATGAGGCAAGGTCGGTCTCTGCCTCGTCGTTGATCATTTAACACAGTGTGAGAACCGACTACGCATGCGCAAATTACGTAAACGTTGGCCATTGGCAGCCCGCAGACAGAGGCACGGACAGCGTCTGCCTCAGCGCCCATGGCGTTGAACGTGGCGCATTCAGGGCCGGCAGTTTTTCGGAGCTAGCAGTTGCAAAATAAGCATATACTTTCAAAACAACTATTCTGACTCATTTTATTGTATGTGTAAGCCTGAGACAAATTATGAATAATGAAATTTTAAAATAAAATTAATAAAATTATGAATATGAAGAAATTATCAATAAATACAACTATCATGCAATCTCAACATTTCTTTTTATTTTTGGTGAGTGAGGCACTGCCTACCCTGACTGCATGTTACTGACAATATGATACGATACAACGCGATACAACGCAATACAGCGCAATACAACACGAAATGATATGATACAATACGATACAATACAACAATACGATACGATACAATACGATGTGATACAATATGTTACGACATGATACAACATGACACGATGCGATACAATAGAATATGATACAATACGATGCAATACGATGCGATGATACGATACGACACATCACTAAACAGAAAAGATGACTTCATTTAAGACATCATGTTTTACTTTAGGCATTTATTAGCAGGTGTCTGTAAAAAAACAAACATTTATCTGACTTGTACCTTTGGCTTGAGTACAACCTGTCAAGGACAAATCAGATAACAGCAAATGAATCAGTAAAAGGCAATCAGGGAAGCTAACATGTTGCTGAATTCACTCAATACAAAGAAATCTACAACAGAAAGAAAACAGTGACTTTGCAAGGAGTTAGTACTAATTTTTCTACATTATTTTACCGTTGTCACGGTAAAAGAGCGCGTAATATTCCTGCCAGAGTGTTTTTTATTCAGTTTTGATATATGCCGTTCAAAATATATTGTGCTCTTTCTGTATTAAGCTCCACTTTTCAAACGCTTTCATGCTGATTTACATTCTGTAGATGTCCTTCACCCTCTTTGTCTCATCCACCAAATAGCTTGACCTTCACTTATTCTCCCATTCGATACAATTTTAGCTCAGTCATTTGACAAACAAGGCTGCTACTATAATTTTCCATCCACTTAAACCTTTTCAAACCCAACTCTTTCTAAAAACGCTAGTGCAAAAAAGTAGCAAAGTCCAATCAAAGGAGATTAATTATTACCTCTGAGGTTTTGTGTGAGTTGAGTGTGCATTGTTCATCCACAGGGCCCACCCACAATAAATACAGCAATAGCAAACTGTATCTTGGACTAAGCCAAACATTGACGTGTGGCCTCTGTAGGCTGTAGTGGTAGTGTTTGGGTGAGTGTAAATAAATATGCAGAAATGTGGAGAGGGAGAATATTATTGATTTGCATACAGGATGAAGGATGGGAGTTACTGCATGCTCTGCAATGTGAATCTGATCAACAAGAGGAGATAAAGCAGCCGCTGGCATGTTTGTCCTTGAAAACATAGCAAAATGAGCTAATGCCACTTTTGGCCGCATTGGGCAAGGGCGCTCAAAAAAAGGCGCCGATTCCACCAAACCGGGGGAAGAGTCGAGGCGTTCTTTTCTTTTTGGACTCTGCTTCCTTTAGCCACGGTTTCTTCCTCTTGGCGTCCATGTGTCCTGCAGGAAAAGACAATAAGCATTCAGATTCAGAAATCACGCTCTAATATTCAGCGGCGGCTCAGAACGCGCAGAAAACTCGAAGCTGACAAGGATCCGTAATTCTTCGGCTTGTGTCGTTATCTCAAGAAAAGAATTAAGGCCTTTTGTTTGTGTAGCAGCAGGAAACACGCTCTGCGAAATTAAAGGTCCTCTGCTTAACTAACAAAGCCGACATTATAAAACATTCTGTGTGTGTTTCAGATAATTGTGCAGCTTTTGTGTATGACCTCCTGACCCCCAAGAGGAAAATAGAGGGTGACCTTTGACCTCTGTGGAGTAGAACAGAGCTGTCTAATGAACACCTCTGTCCTCAGTGTTTACATCTGCCAATCAGGCACGCCACTCTTCGTCATTATCCTTTGTGTGGCCGTCAGACACAAAAGCAGACAATTAGCTGTGCTTATTAAGGCTCTGCTCTTTAAAGGAAAGTTCTGTCTGCTGGTAATTAATCAGCTGCGTAGTTGCGGGCGGGCCGACCTCTTGTTAGCGCCAGGCTCTGCTCCTCCTCTTCCTCCGAGGGGTTTTGGGCGGCGTTCCTCANCCTCTTGTTAGCGCCAGGCTCTGCTCCTCCTCTTCCTCCGAGGGGTTTTGGGCGGCGTTCCTCAGGTATCGCTGGTGCAGGCTGAAGCCAGGAAGTGTGTTCTGTCTGCAGTGACGGCGCTCTTCCTCTTCAGCACCAGTGTCTGTGGGGGTGGGTAGAGCACAATGCGTGGAAAAGCTATCACAGATGGAAACCAACTCATTGACTCAGATAGTACTTAAAGGATCATATCAGTGATTTTGCATGTTTAACCCCAAATACTAAATACTACCTGCACACACGTAACGTTACTGACAACCATTTTCCAAAACAAAACATGGAATTTTAGTTTTTATGTTATTTTGCCAACTCCCCTAATCTTTCAAAATCAAATGTTCAGGTGATACACCCACCTTAAAATTNTATTTTGCCAACTCCCCTAATCTTTCAAAATCAAATGTTCAGGTGATACACCCACCTTAAAATTCAGTGTTTTACCTGCTAACGTGTACGTTTGAATGTAGAAGAGATTGTTCATTTTTTAAATTTTTCAATAAAAGCCATATTCTCTTGGGACTATTTTCCCTGGCAGAGACATCATTTTCTACAACTTTGTCTCGGACCAGTTAAATTAAGTAACTTCAACAAAAAAGTAAGAACAATGTTTGGTTCGCCGTGATGGATTACCTCTCTGAAGTACATTTCAGGTTTCTACAAGTTGATTTTTATAGTGTACTCTGGAAGGTAGGAAAAACAATTCTAAAATGTACCACCTCCAGTAGTATGTTTCTGAGAATGGCAAACTTGCAAAATCACGTTTATGCTCCTTTAAGTATAATTTTGAGGTACATCTTTGTGCCTACTTTCAATTTTATTTCACAGGAAACTATATTGTATCAGTGCTTTTATTTAATTGTTCCTATGCAACATCTGTGAATTTGATGTGCATATAAGTGTTGCACTACAGAAAAGTTAGCTGAAAGGAAAACAGGTTACCTTATGATTCCCTTGGTAGTGCAAATAGAATGACAGAAAAAACACAGATACACACATCTACTGTAATAAACAAGATGAGCACAAGTAGAAAAAGGTAAATTGATGTAATCAACATGAAATGACAAAGTTTGGAGTCTCCTAAGCAACA
The DNA here is from genome assembly GCA_014773175.1 of Lucifuga dentata. Classification (NCBI taxonomy): domain Eukaryota; kingdom Metazoa; phylum Chordata; class Actinopteri; order Ophidiiformes; family Bythitidae; genus Lucifuga; species Lucifuga dentata. The sequence goes on from VXCM01000339.1 coordinate 75,018, forward strand.
TGGGACCCTACCTTCCTTCCAAACGCCAACCATATATTTCATTCATATTTCATCTGCCCGACTTTATTGTGATTAGTCATGTAAATAAAATGAGATTTGGTTATTCTTTTCTCTAGGTAATTTACATTTATATTGAATTAGTGGCAGGCAGGGTATAGGGGGAGAGGGGAGACTTATTATGCTGTGAGATTACAGGCAGATCTCATCACCATTGTGTTGTGTAATTAAGGCAGTGGAGAGGAGAAGAAAGGAGGCCAGATGCTCGCTATGCTAAACCTGGTCTCCATTTAGAGGAGATGTGCAGCAGCATTTCAAACCCCCTCCACAGTGTCTAATAGCTCAGCCTCAAACAAATCAGAAGTCATTAGAGACATGGAGGTTTGTTTGAGATATCGCCTGTTTACCAATGGAAACCAAGAACCATCTCAACGGCTTTCATTGAATCCATAAACACGCATATGGCCATATTAACCATTACTGTAGGCTTTATACCGTACCATACCATACCGTCCATTTTGCAGGGTTGCGCCTAATATATTCAATTTCAAAAAATCTCTTAATCTTTCAAAGTCAAATATTCAAGTTATACATCCATCTTAAAAATTTATGTTTTCGCCTGCTAATAGTTACGCAGCCTTATGAAGTCACGGTAAACGCAAGCGTAGGTCGATAAATGTAGGTCTTCTTTTGGGACTATATTTCCCGGTGGAGACATACATGTTTTCTGTGTGGTTCTGCGATGGATCAGTCAGAAGGACAGATGTCCCGCCTACAAGTGAATCTGATTGGACAGTCTGCTCCATGACGCACACCACAACATTGTATCTCCGAGAGACACAAAATTGGAAGATAATGCTAAAACCATGAAGTGTGTTGTTCCTGGATACAAAACTTCTTACAGCCGTTACGATTTGGAACAACTGCATTTTCATACTTTTCCTGCTAACTTCGAACAGCGCGCTATGGCTAACTGCAATCCAACATCCAGATTATGTCGATGGCAGCGATCATTTCACCATGCAGATCACTCCACACTTTTTTTTGCACTTAAACGCTAAAATTACATAACTTCTAAAAAAAAAAAAACCCTGAATACACATCTTGTTCACGATAATGGATTATCTATCCCAAGAATGTTTCAAGTATCAACAAGTTGATTTTAATAGCGTACCAGAATGAACTCAAACCAATGGAAAGTAGGGGAAAAAATTTAATTCACCGTTCCAGTAGTATGCTTTTTGGAAAACGATTGTCAGTAACATTATGTGTATGAAAATTGAATATATTAGGCTCAAACATCAAAATGACTGGTATGGTCCTTTAAGGCTTTAACAGAGACAAAGGAATCACTGCAGGTTGCTTATTTTGACCCCAGTCCATTCAAGTCACAAAAGATCCTGCAGAGTATTTGCAGCATGCAGTTTATGTCCTCACTCCTAAACGATTGCAAGCAAGAAGCTGCATCATGTTGACTGAAAGTTTGTGCATCAGTCTCAGAAATCCAACATGCTGTCAATCACGCAGAGGTGACACTGCAGGGGGAGACGAGGTCCCTGAGGACCAAAAGAAACAGGACAATTGTTGGCTGAGCTCTCTGGAAAATCAGCTAATCCCACCTTGTATTTTCCCGTGCTGAATGCCTGGTGATCCTATCAGTCCTACAGTGGGAAAGCAGGCAGATGGATTAAGTCAACATGTATGTGAGTCTAAGGTTGTGTGCTTTGTTCCAGCATCCTTTCTCCAGAAAAGCAATATTTGTGTCTATTACGGGGTGGTTACCTGGGTGATAAGATGCTTCCACCGTCAGGTTTCACAATCCATCATCATCATTAATTTCAACAATACAATATCAGAAAAGCTGATGAGATTGTTCATAATGGAAATCTTTTATTTCTAGGATCAAGCACTTAAAGGAGCATACCGGTCATTTTGGGCCCAATAAATACAACCCGATATGCTATAAAAATCAACTTGTAGAGACTGACAGCGAACCACATGCCAGTATGATTTTTTTGTTGAAGTTACTTAAGTTAACCTATGCAACACAGAACTACACAAAGGAAAATGTATTTCAGGTATTTCAGCCCAGGTAATATAGTCCCTGGAAAAGAATTTTAAGGTGGGTGTATTACCTGACCATTTCATTTTGAAAGATTAGAGGTTTAGCAAAATAACACAAAAATTTAAATAGTTTTATGTTGTTTGAAAAATGGTTACAGTAACATAATGTGTATGCTGGTAGTATTTATTGAGTTCAAACATGGAAACCACCAGTGTGGTCCTTTAATTTGACTACAGATCATCTAAATAATGAATACTTTTGTAGTTATTATCTCAAGAGTGTTTGTCATTTGCCTCCATGCTACACAATTCTGTGAGTATCTATAGGTGGTTTGACACACACACACACACACAAGCACAGACACACAATCAAGGTGTTGGTGCACCATAATGGGCAAAGCAGACTGACTACAGCAGGCTGGAGCTGTGGAGACAATGGAGAAAGCCTGAAATAAATCAGTGTTCAGGAGAAGGCTAACCCTACATGACAACTCTAACTGTGAACCAGATTATTTTCAACAGTCCACCTTCCCCTCCTCTGGTTCAGGATGACTCTACTGCTGAGCGCAGAGAGATTGTGTCTGCGTCCTTGTTCCAACATGGCCAAAGAGAAACTGGCAGCTTATCTTTGCTATCATTCAGAAAGTGGCCAGTGGCCCTGTGCCAAGTCCGGGCTTCATGTTGAGATGTCAGGCAGACACAGACAAGGTGGAGGGGGATTAAAGCCGGATGCTGCTTCCTGCCAACAGGAAGCCATCTTTTATAACACAGGGGCAGGAAATCAGCATGGTGTCATATTGGAACTGATGGAACGGAGAAGTGCCTGCATACTGAAGTGGAAGAGGTGTAACAGAGATTTTTTTTTTTTTTTTTTTNTTTTTTTTTTTTTTTTTTGAGAGGAGAGTTCTTCTGTGAGCTTTGCAGAGAACAATGAATATCACACATCAGGAGTACAAAAAAATCTTAAAATATAATGAAATGCGTGTCAAATGCATTACTGCACTTAAAACCCTCCTTCTGTCTGGGTTCCTCAGAATTTGTCATGTAAGATCATTCTGCCAAAACATGTGCTCTTGTGCATACAAACAGCGTCATCTAGTGGCGCCGCATGAGACTCCCCTTAAACTCTAAGTATCTCCTAAAAGCTGGCAGCTCTGTACGTTTTTCAGAAATCTCAGAATTGACCAAGGTTAATTGATTTTGCTTGTCCTCTACACTGCATGTTACATTTCCTAAAATAATTGCCCTTTAGTCCTGGCACAAGAATTCAGTACCTCTGTTCATCCAGTAGAGGGCGTAATTACACCATAAATATGTGCCGCCTACTGCAAAGCCTATTCAACTGTTTGCGCTCTGTAATTATCTCATTAAGAAGTCACGTGATGTTTAAACAGGAAATGTACGTTAAAACGTGACAATGAAACGTGACGCGTATGCATACATGCTTAATGGAGACCTGCAGTGTCACCTAGCAACAAGCCTACGCATGCGCACCAACCACCTCATTCAGCACCCATGAAAAAAAAGACCATTTTCATAGAAATAGCTTACTTTTGGTGTAATAGATAACTTTCAGAATAACACATTACACTGAAGGCAGTTATTATAATAATCATAATAGCTACATACCTCTCGTTCCTTTTTTTTCTCTGGGTTTCCCCTTCTGTTTCTCAAAAATATGCAGCAGAGGTTGTATAAATAAATGAGCTCCAAGCACATTCCATCAGACACACACACAGACACATACATACCTCTGAGCCAATCATAATGATATGCACTAATACCACTTTGAGTCTAATGATTGATATTACAGTTGAATTCCTACATTTTGGCAAATATGTCTCCAATAAGACTAATTTTAGTGCCAAGTGGCTTTCCTGAGCTTGTACATGAGGCCAGAACAAGCAGCCTGAACAATATAATTAAGTTTTTAGTCACCAGATTGCCTTGGTGGCAATCTGCAGGAAGAGTAGATTGTGTTTGAGGGTATATTCTGAGGTGCATCAGTACTGACAAGCCCATGAGATTTTCCAGATGGGAGGGGCAGATAGATGAAGAAACATGGGGAGGGGCACATGGATCCAGAAAATGGGCGTGCCTTCATTCTAACCTGGGATAGTTGCCTCACCTGTGATTTAGTAACAATAACTCCCAGATTTGAGAGCAAAAGTGTACATTTTAGTGTCCCCACATACATTACCTGTGTGACGTAACCAAGCAACAGGTCAAACTGAGGTATTAGTAGGTTAAAGTAATGCACACAGTGAGTCATGTGATGGACAGTGAGTGCACTAGTGAAGCAGCCACATTTTTTTTTTTTTTTTTNTTTTTTTTTTTTTTTTGTATGGTTGTGTGAAAGCTGGTTTAACATGTGATCAGGCAAGCACAAACCTCAAACACTCAGGAAGTGAGATAATAATGAGCCAGTCAAGCCAACAGAATCATCACACGGACACCATGTGACTGCAACAGCATTTCCACCACATCAAACTGAAGTTTATTGACCAAATCTGAATTCTTTATTTTTATTTTTATTTTTTTTACAAATAATGTAAATTCCCCTGTTTGTTCAGTAACGTGAGGTTCTGGCGTGTGGTCGAGCATCGTGGTTTGAGTTGCGGACACAATTTAAAGTGACATTACAAAGCAGCTTCCTTAAAGGACCATACCGGCCATTTTGCATGTTTGAGCCTAATATAATCAATTTTCAAATGTTATGTTACTGACAACCATTTCCCAAAGGATTAAACTGTATTTCAGCTTTCCTGATAATTTGCAAAATCTCTTAATCTTTCAAAATCAAATATTCAAGCCATACACCCACCTTAAAAATCAATGTTTCACCTGCTAATAGCTACGCAGCCTTATGAAATCACAGTCGTTTAAATTTTTCCATGAACGCAGGACTTATTTTGGGACTATATTCTCCAGTGGAGACATACATTCACTCTACACTTTTTATTGTGCAAACGCTAAAATTACGTAACTTTGAAAAAAACCTGAATACACATGTTATTCATGATGATGGATTACCTATCCCAAGAACGTTTTCAAGAATCAGGAAGTTGATTTTAATAGCGTACCAGAATGAACTGAAACCAATGGCGGTCTGGAAGGTAGGAAAAAAATTTTTAATTCACCATTCCAGTATTATGCTTTAGGAAATGATTGTCAGTAACATTGTGTGTATGAAAATTAAATATATCAGGCTCAAACATGCAAAATGGACAGTATGGTCCTTTAAATTAGCGATCATGCAGAAATGAATGAAACATAACTGTAATAAATGCACAAACAGATTTAACAATAAGAAAAATGCACATCATAATTTATTAATAATCTATGTCACTGGTCTTACATGGGTGTGAACATAGCAGCTGTTAGCGAGGTGAAATTCAAGTTGAAGACATTAGGGCCAAGGGTTAAGCTTCTATCATTCGCTTGTTAAAATGTCAAATGAAAAAAGCAAAAATAACATGCTGAAGTCCAATGTATGGCAAGCAGATTTCCTGCTGCATCCACAAAGATAAAATCCACCCTAATAAGATATATAGCACATATCCAGCTTATCTGTGTAAGGTACAATTTAATTATTATAGTAAACAAAAACACAAACCCCAGTGAGATGGTCCCAAAAAATAAAAGTGGAATAAATACAAACTTAGAACATCTCTCGCCTCCTTTGCAGATAAACTAAAATGAGGAGAAAGGGTTTCTTCGGAATGAGAATATCAGCAGGAGTTCAGAGAGACGAGAGACCGCCCGCCGCTGGCGAGCATAGTCACATGGAGATTTTAGCTTTTTCCAAGTGTGAAAACTGTACGTTGGTCAAATGTTGCGTTACTTGTTATCCAGTCTTAGGAGCTGCTCCTTACCATTAACTGTTAGAGACTTTAACTGACCGTCTTCCTCCACTTCGACCCTCTCCTGTCCGTTCTCCACGATCCTGTTCATCCAAGAGCAGAAAAAGACTTTAGACAACAATATGTCAGTTTAGTAAGGTTTTTAAAAAACGCTGTTGAGCTTAACGTTTACCCACCGTTTTGTGGTTATTTTCCTGCCATTGATGAACTTGGTGGAGGTCGACACAGATCTGAAATTACCCATCCCCCC